>JAESUZ010004507.1:0-160847 GCA_017311185.1 Proteles cristata cristata
ATTTTTACCTGCTTTCGCAGTTCATGACATAAACAGGGATTAAGACTTAGAACTGCCGGTCAATGGGGCGCCTGGGTGGCTTAGTCGGTTAAGCGTCCGACTTTCGCTTAGGTCATGATCTCGCAGTTCGTAGGTTCGAACCCCGCGTTGGGCTCTGTGCTGACTGCCAGCTCAGAGCCTGGAGCCTGTTTCAGAGTCTGTGTCTCCCTCTCTCTGACCCTCCCCTGCTCAACGCTGTCTCTCTCTCTCTCTCTCCTAGAAATAAATAAAAAAAATATTAAAAAAAAAAAAAAAGAAGAACTGCCAGTCAAGATTGATATCCCTGGTTTCCCAGGACACTGCCTCATTTAGGATACTACTATGTCAGCATTTAAGCCTGAAGGTAATAGTACATCTGACCCAGTAGATTGGATTTTCTTACCTCCTCGGTTTTACGTCTGAGCACATTAGACTGTTTTTGGAAGTTTCTTTCAAGTTTGAGCAGTTCATATTGCCTCTTACGGTCCTGAGAAGGAAAAAGTCAGACTTTTAACTGTTATTCAGCTAGTTGACATAAAACTTTATGATGTAACTACAGAATCTTTCAGTATTAATAGTCACTATGGAAAACAGGATTTAATTTTCCTCAAAAAATTAAAAATATAACTACCACACAATCCAGCACAATCTCACTACTGGGTATATATATATTCAAGGATAATGAAATCAGTATCTTTTTTTTTAATTTTTAATGTTTTATTTATTTCTGAGAGAGAGAGAGAAACAGCGTGAGCAGGGGATGGTTAGAGAGAGAGGGACACACAGAATCTGAAGCAGCCTCCAGGCTCTGAGCTAGCTGTCAGCACAGAGCCCAACGCGGGGCTCGAACCCATGAAATGGGAGATCATGACCTGAGCTGAAGTCGGACGCTTAACCAACTGAGCCACCCAGGTGCCCCAGTGAAATCAGTATCTTTTTTTTTTTTTTACAAATAGTTTATTGTCAAATTAGTTTCCACATGACACTCAGTGCTCATCCCACAAGTGTCCTCCTCCATGCCCATCCCCCCTCCCCCCCACATCCATCAGTCCTCAGTTTTTGTCAGCATTCAAGAGTCTCTCATGGTTTGCCTCTCTCCCTTTCCCCCACCATTTCAGCCCTTCTTCTCGCCCTTGTTCCTCCGTCAAGTTCCTCCTAATCCTCCTATACGTGCACACATATGATATTTGTCCTTCTCTGCCTGACTTATTTCGCTCAGCATAACACCCTCAAGGTCTTGAAGAGATATCTGTATCCTCATATTCATTGCAGCATTATTCATAGTAACCAAGATATAGAAATAACCTAAGTGTTGACAGATGAATGGATAAAGAAAATGTGGTATATGTATACAATGGAATATAATTCTGCCACAAACAAAAAGCAAATCCCGCCATTTGCAACAACACAGATGAACCTAAAGGTCATTATGGTGACTGAAAGAAACCAGACTGAGAAAGACAAATACTGTATGATCTCACTTATATGTGGAACCTAAAAAAAGTCAAACCCGTAAAACTGTAGAGTAATGGTGGTTACCAGGAACCGGGGGGTGGGGAAAACAGGGAAAGGTTGGTCAAAGGGTACAAAATTTCAGTTATAAGTTCTGGGGATCTATATATAATAGTGACTCTAGTTAATAATACTATACTGTATACTTGAAATCTGCTAAGGAGTACATCTTAAGTGTTTTCTTTACACTGAAAAAAACAGGTAACTATGTGAGGTGATGGATGTGTTGCCAAGGGGAAATGTAACCTCTCCAAATTTATTCTTTTAAGATTGTTATGACTATGCTGGGTTACTTCCATTTCCATATGAATTTTAGGATCAGCATTTGAATATCTGCGTATAAGCCAGTTGGAATTTTGACTGAGATTGTACTGAATCTGAGATCAATCTGGGGAGTATTTTATCTTAATTATATTAAGTCTTCTCATTCATGAACATTAGTATCTTTCCATTTATTTAGATATTTAACTAATTCAATGATGTTTTATAGTTTTTAGTGTATAGGTTTTACTCTTAAGTTTATTCCAAGCATTTTATTCTTATTGATGCTATTATAAATGGAATTGTTTTCTTCATTTTCAAATCGGTTTCTAGTGTAAAGACATACAATCAACTTTTGTACATTGAACTTATATCCTCCAACCTTGCTGAACTCATGTATTAGTTTTAACAGTTTTTTTTTTAGTAGATCCTCTAGCATTTTATACATATAATATAAGATCATGTCATCTGCTAACAGAGTTTTGCTTCTTCCTTTCCAATCTGGATGCCTTTTATATATTTTTTGCTTAAGTGCCTTGGCCAGAACCTCCAGGACAATGTGGAATAAAATCAATGAAGAGTGGATATTCTTGTCTTGTTCTTGATCTTAGGGGGAAAGTATTCTGTCTTTTCCCATTCAGTATGATGCTAACTGTGGGATTTTCATAAATGCCCTTTATCAGGTTGAGAAGTTCCCTTCTACTCCTAGTTTTCTGAGTGGTTTTATTATGAAAGGTGATGGATTTTGTCAAATGTGTTTTCTATGTCTATTGAGATAATCATGTAGTTCTTGTCCTTTATTGTACTGATATTAAATACATTAACTGATTTTCAGATATTAAGGAAGGCTTGCATTTTTTTCAGATGAACCTTACTTGGTCATGGTGTATCATTCTTTTTATATGTTGCTGGATTCAACTGTTGATTTTGACGATTGTCACATCTATATTCTATAGTTTTCTTGGAATGTCTTTGGTTTTGGTATCAATGAAATACTTATAGAACGAGCTGGGAAATGTTTTTGCTTCTGTTTTTCAGAATAGTTTCCAAAATTTGGTATTATTTCTTATTTTTTTTTACTTAAAATATTTTTTTGCTATTTATTTCTTTTTGAGAGAGAGAGAGCACGAGAGAGCGAGCGAGCAAGGGAGGGACATAGAGAGAGGGAGACACAGAATATGAAGCAGGGTCCAGGCTCTGAGCTGTTAGTACAGAGTCCAATGTTGAACATTTCTGTCCATCTGCTAGCTTTGGGTTTAGTTTGCTTTTTTCCCCCAGTGTCTTAAAGTAGAAGTCTAGGTTACAGATTTGAGATATTTCTTCATTTTTAAAAAGTGTTTGTTTATTTTGATAGTGAGAGTGCAAGTGGGGGAGGGGCAGAGGGAGAAGGGGAGAAAGAATCCCAAGCAGGCTCTGCACTGTCAGCACAGGGTCTTGATCTCACAAACCATGAGATCATGACCTGAGCCAAAATTAAGAGACAGATGCATAGCTGACTAACCTCGCAGGCACCCCTCACATTCCTCTTTAGATAAGCCATTCTTCAAGGAGAGAGCTCATATAATACTCATCTTTCTATTTTCCATGGTATCTAGCAGATAGTACCTTGCACGTGGTAGATGTTTAAGAAATAGTTGCTACATTCATGAATGTGTCACATTTTGGGAGATAACCAGTTGTTTGAAGAGAGGCTTTAATGCTAGTTAGCCCAGAGAAGGCTTTGTTAAGCAGGCCTTTGAGAAGTTGTAGTTACTTACTCGTTCTTTTAACTGGATTACTTCTTTGTCTTTTTGTTGTTTCCACTGTCTAAACTTCTCAGCATCTTCTTTCATCTGACGCATCAACTGTACCCGCTGGTTTTTCATCACCTGTAAAAACAACAACCAGTACAACTATTAGTCATCTGCACTTATTCTAGGCTGATGTGCAGATGGATAGACTAACTATTAAGAATAGAGAAAACTCAGAGCTCAGCTGAGAAGGATGCCAACAGATTTTCTGATTCGGCTTGCAATACCCCTTGCTATGCTTGCACAGGGTTTCCAAGTATAGACTACACAGATGAACATGTTGAAGAAATTTTTTAAAAATGTACCAACAGCTAAATTCAGCCTTAAATTCATTGTACATAAATGAAATTTCAAGGAAATATTTACTAAGCCCCAAGGACAAATCCACCTAGCAACCACTGTGTTCTAAAGGTTTTAGTATAAGTGGCCTGTAACTCTACTTTGCAGATGTCAGAAGTTGGACATTCAATAACTAAAAATATTCTTCAGGTGTCTGTCACTTTGCAACTACTTTACGAAATCATTCTACGTAATTATGGAAAGTGGTCAGTATATCACTACAAAATACTCAGGTATCTTTCTCCTTTGGTTTCAGAGAATCTAACATCAAACTCTGAATGTTAAAGCAGGGTTTTGTTCTTCAAACTCTAGATGACTACCAGGACAATGTCCTGTAAAAGGGACATTTGTGGAGTTTCACACACTTGCAAAGATGGCCCTGCTTGCTACTTTCTCACCTAACAGCACCTCTGTAGTATAATTCTAAATGGAACACCTTTGTTTGTAAGTTTTAATGACATAAACCCAAGGATGAGAGTTTCTTACCCGTATTTCCTGGTTCAGTTTGGAAACGGTATGCTCTGTGGATTCTTTCAGCTTCAGAAGTTTGGACTGTTCATTGAGTTTCTTCTTCAGATCAGCTATTTGACCCTCCAGTTCCTGGAGACGTTTACGGCGGCGCTCACTCAACCTAAAAACAGGTGCTATAGGAATGAAGACTAGCAGCAGCAAAGCCTGACCTCAAAAGACATAGATTTCCAGGTTCAAAATCCTGATATATATAAAATGGGTGACCAGTTGCGTAGCCGTCTTCAAATAATGAATACCACCCAAACCAAAACTGTCTCAATAATGGGAGCTCAATACCAAGAGTAAAACAACACATTTTTTTGAGTATATAACAATGCAATTGCCTCAATATTTCATTCCCCACCACTATGTTAAAAGGATGGTTCTCTGAAGATATTTCACTTTAGTTTAGCTGTACAGGAATTATTCTGGTTATTATTACACTAGTCTGAGATAGAAAGTAAATATTCAGCATAATATTTAAGAACATGAACTGTAGGAGCATCTGGGTGGCTCAGTCTGCTAAATGTCTGACTTCGGTTCAGGTCATGATCTCACAGCTCATGAGTTTGAACCCTAATAGGGCTCTGTGCTGACAGTGTGGAGCCTGCTTCGGATTCTGTGTCTTGGTCTCTCTCTGCCCCCCCCGTCCACCTCCTGCTCACACACTCTCTTTCTCTCTCTCTCAATCTCTCAACAATAAATAAACGTTTTATATATATATTTCTTTTTCTTTTTTTTTTTAATATTATTTTTTATTTATTTCTAGGAGAGAGAGAGACAGCGAGAACAGGGGAGGGTCAGAGAGAGAGGGAGTCACAGACTGAAACAAGCTCCAGGCTCCGAGCTGGCAGTCAGCACAGAGCCCGACGCGGGCCCGAACCCACGAACCGCGAGATCATGACCTAAGCGAAAGTCGGACGCTTAACCGACTAAGCCACCCAGGCACCCCTATTTCTTTTTTTTTTAAAGAGCATGAACTTCAGACTCCACGGAGATAGAGTCACGGAGTAAAACAGAGAAGGCAGAATAGCCCATAAGGCAGAGGTCTGAGGAAGCGCATGATATTCTGGTTATCTGTCTTGGTTTTATTCTTAACTAAGGGATGGCTAGATTGGTTTTTCATTTACTAGCCTAGACATTAATTCTATTCACAAGCTAATTTACAATCAGTGCAGGGACAAAGAAACTAGCTGCCTGGTGGGTCTGATAATTTTTCAAAATCAGCTCAAATGCTAACTTCTCATATGGCCTTCCTTGGTCATGCCAGCCTAAACTTATATCCCCTACCTCTGAACTCTTAAAGCAATTGCTGCCTAAGAAATTCATCTAGCTACTAATCTACTAATCATATGCTGTTATGACATTCTTTCACTGTCAGCATAAGGTGTTGTTGAAAATCTCAATTACTTTTCTTTTGTTTAGATCTTCTTTCTACAATTAGGTATAAATCGTGTGGGGGGCAGGATATGGCTCTTACACTTGTCTATTTCATTTATAACTTCCTCACACACAGTAGGGACTTGAAATAATATTTACTGGATTTATTCTTACTTGGCTTGGTTGACATCCTTCTTTGTTGTCTGAAGTTCAAGAACTAATTCTTCTTTTTCCTTCTGCAGATTGATGACCTCCAATTCTAGATTCTTTATGTTATCCTAGAAATGTTATGGGTCAGAGAGAAAAAAAAGCATTAAAAGACATGAAAGAAAATTTACTTTAAAAAAAAAGAAGGGGTGCCTGGGTGGCTCAGTCAGTTAAGTGTCTGACTTCGGCTCAGGTCATGATCTCATGGTTTGTGAGTTTGAGCTGTCAGTGTAGAGCCTGCTTTGGATCCTCTGTCCCCTTCTCTCTCTGCTCCCGCCCACTCACTCTCTATCTCAAAAATAAATATTTAAAAAAATAATAAAATAAATGAAAAAGGAAACTCAACATTCTACATCTTAAGGAACTATGTATTCAATTTTACAACTGAAATTACAGAACAAACTGAGGGCTGATGGGGTGGTGGGAGGTGAAGGCGGTGACGGGTATGGAGGAGGGCACTTGTTGGGATGAGCACTAAGTGTTATATGGAAACCAACTTGACAATAAACCATGAAAGAGAAAAATAAAAAATAAATTACAAAAATAAATTACTATCTAAAAACATTTGTACTTGATTTAAAGAGATGAAAGTTATACCTAGTGGAAAAAGTATAAACTTGGAATCCAAAAATCTAGGTTTGAACATTGAGCCCAGCACTTAATATCTAAAGTCTTAATGAAAGTAATTTAATCTCTTTTTAGCCTTAGTTTCTATGTGGAAGAGAGTTCATACAGCAGGCTGGAGACAGCTGTTCTTAAAGAGTATTGCTTGCAAGCCCTTGTCTTAAGTGTGTGAATTTGGTAGGGTTCCCACCCTTTTGATAAGAGTGGCTCATTATGCCAAGAAACAGGCTTTTTAAAAAAAAAAAAAAAGTTTATTTATTTTGAGAGAGAGAGGGGGGAGAGAGAGAGAGAGAGTGAGAGAGAGAGAGAGAACGTGAATGAGTGAGCAGGTTGGGGGCAGAGAAGCCCAAGGAGGCTCCATACTGTCAGTGTGGAGCTCAAACCGACAAACTCCGAGTTCATGACCTGAGCTGAAATCAAGAGTCTAACACTTAACCGACTGAGTCACCCAGGTTCCCCAACAGACTCTTAAGTATAGAGCACAAACTGATGGTTACCAGAGGGGAGGTGGCTGGGGTGAAATGGGTGATACGGGTGATGGGGATTAAGGACTGTGGAATTGTTGACTCACTATATTGTATACCTGAAACTAATATAACACTGTATGTTAACTAACTGGAATTAAAATGAAACTTAAAAAAAAAAAAAACCTGGACTCCTAGACTCTAGGGAGATTCCCTGACAACATTTCACACATTTCACACATGTCACCAAACCACTGCTGGAGGAATTAAATAATACTGCTACTCTACTAGGAGAAGACTCTTGGAAGCTTCCATCTGGTTTCCTTCAGACTTTGCCCCATGTGCTTTTTCTTTTTGCTGATTTTGTTTTGTATCCTTCCACTGTAATAACTTGTAGCTGTATGACTGTGTGCCAAGTTGTCTGAGTCATCCCGGTGAATCTTCAAACCTTGGGGTAGTCTTGGGGAGCCCCACGAGTTTCCCTACCTATGTGAACAATTGACACCACTTACCTTGCAGGGTTGTTGGGAAGATCAAAAAAGATAAAGAAGGAAAGACATTCTGTAAATAGCAAAGAGCTGCACAAACATTCTTATATTCAGAACTTTCAAACATATATATTTAATACCAACTGCAGTTCTGCATGCACTTAGGAAATGATTTCTAGAAACTGAAGTTTAGTAGTTTCCAAGATTGGGAAAACCCAATAGATTCCCCCCTGTTCTCATAACCAAAAAATTAAAGGACACTGGCTGAATGAGCGGTTGGTAGCCAAGAAGATTATATGTGGGTCTCAGACCAGTATTGAGACGACACAAGGACAGGTTAGGTGGGGCTGTATCAGAGAAGCTTTCTATATAGGCAAGAGCTGTTTTCCACAAAATATACTGAGCCATGCTAGTACCCAATGAAAATCAGTCTCATTCTTTTATAGCTACCCTGCATATTTAAATTGGCAATAACGTGTGTATGTGTGTTTATACGTAGAGAATTAACACATGAAAACATTCTGGTAAAGCCTACTAGAACTGATTCAAGAAATCAGCCAAGTTGCAGGGTACAAAATCAATGTACAGAAATCGGTTGCATTTTTATACACCAACAATGAAGCAACAGAAAGAGAAATCAAGAAACTGATCCCATTCACAATTGCACAAAAAACCATAAAATACCTCAGAATAAACCTAACCAAGGATACAAGAGATCTGTATGATGAAAACTATAGAAAACTTATGAAGGAAATTGAAGAAGACACAAAGAAATGGAAAAACATTCCATGCTCATGGATAGGAAGAATAAATACAGTTAAGATGTCATTACTACCTAAGGCACTCTACACATTCAATGCAATTCCAATCAAAATTGCACCAACATACTTCTCAAAACTAGAACAAACTATCCAAAAATTTGTATGGAACCACAAAAGACCCCGAATAGCCAAAGTAATCCTGAAAAATAAAACCAAACCGGGAGGGATCACCATCCCAGACTTTAGCCTCTACTACAAAGCTGTCATCATCAAGACAGTATGGTATTGGCACAAAAACAGACACATAGACCAATGGAACAGAATTGAGAACTCAGAAGTGGACCCAAAGTATACAGCCAACTAATCTTTGACAAAGCAGGAAAGAATATCCAATGGAAAAAGACAGCCTTTTTAACAGATGGTGTTGGGAGAACTGGACAGCAACATGCAGAAGAATGAAACTAGATCATTTTCTCACACCATGCACAAAAATAAACTCAAAATGGATAAAGAACCTGAACGTGAGACAGGAAACTATCAAAACCCTAGAGGAGAAAGCAGGAAACAGCCTCCTTGACCTCCACCGCAGCAACTTCTTACTTGACACATCCCCAAAAGCAAGGGAATCAAGAGCAAAAATAAATGACTGGGACCTCATCAAGATTAAAAGCTTCTGCACATGTACCCCAATGTTCATAGCAGCACTCTCCACAATAGCTAAAACCTGGAAAGAGCCTAAGTGTCCATCAACAGATGAATGGATCAAGAAGATGTGGTTTATCTATACCATGGAATACTACATGGCAATGAGAAACAATGAAATCTGGCCATGTGTAGCAACATGGATGGACCTTGGTGTTATGCTGGCCCCGAAATAAGTCAGGCAGAGAAAGACAAATATCATATGTGTGCACGTATAGGAGGATTAGGAGGAGCAACAGAGGACAAGGGGAGAAAGAAGGGCAGAAATGGTGGGGGAAAGGGAGAGGCAAACCATGAGAGACTCTTGAATGCTGACAAAAACTGAGGGACTGATGGATGTGGGGAGGAGGGGTGGGCATGGAGGAGGCACTTGTGGGGATGAGCACTGGGTGTTATGTGGAAACTAATTTGACAATAAACTATTTGCAAAAAAAAAAAAAAAAAAAAAAAAAAGATTAAAAGCTTCTGCACAGCCAAGGAAACAACCCAGAAAACTAATAGGCAACCAACGAATGGGAAAAGATAGTTGCAAATGACATATCAGATAAAGGGTTAATATCAAGAATCTATAAGGAACTCCCCAAACTACACGCCTGAAAAACAAACAACCCAGTGAAGAAATGGGCAGAAGATATGAACAGACACTTCTCCAAAGAGGACATTCAGATGGCCAACAGACACATGAAACGATGCTCAGCATCGCTTCTCATCAGGGAAATACACATCAAAACCACACTGAGATACCACCTCACGCCAGTCAGAGTGGCTAAAATGAGCAAATCAGAGAACTCTAGATGCTGGCGAGGATGTGGAGAAACGGGCACCCTCCTAAACTGTTGGTGGGAATGTAAACTGGTACAGCCCCTCTGGAGAACAGTGTGGAGGTTCCTCAGGAAACTAACAATAGAACTCCCCTATGACCCAGCAATAGCACTGCTAGGAATTTACCCAAGGGATACAGAAATGCTGAGGCATAGGAGCACACGTACCCCAATGTTCATAGCAGCACTCTCCACAATAGCTAAAACGTGGAAAGAGCCTAAGTGTCCATCAACAGATGAATGGATCAAGAAGATATGGTTTATCTATACCATGGATTACTACATGGCAATGAGAAACAATGAAATCTGGCCATGTGTAGCAACATGGATGGACCTTGAGGGTGTTATGCTGAGCGAAATAAGTCAGGCAGAGAAAGACAAATATCATATGTGTGCACGTATAGGAGGATTAGGAGGAGCTTAACAGAGGACCAAGGGGGAGAAGAAGGGCAGAAATGGTGGGGGAAAGGGGGAGAGGCAAACCATGAGAGACTCTTGAATGCGGACAAAAACTGAGGACTGATGGATGTGGGGGGAGGGGGGATGGGCATGGAGGAGGGCACTTGTGAGGATGAGCACTGAGTGTTATGTGGAAACTAATTTTACAATAAACTATTTGGAAAAAAAAAAAAGAAAACATTCTGGTAAAAAATATAATCCAGATACTACATATAAAGGGTGAGTCCTCTCTACTGCCCTACTCTTCCAAAATTCCAGTCCCCTATCCAGAAGTAACCACTGTTATCAGACTGGTCCAGATCTTCCAGACATTCTTCCTAGACATTTACATATTCTAGACATTTACACATATATGTAAATGCCTTAAGTGCATAGTTAAATAATATATATATATTGTGGCAAATGTCTAGAGTATTTAAATAGATACAAAAATAATATGTGCATATTTGTATGTGTATACCTTTTGAAATGTGTTAAAGGTAAGTAGAATTATACTATATGTGTATATTATTATGTAACTTGCTTTATTTAGTCTTAGATTTATTTATATCATTGCCTATAGATCTACCCCATTGTTTTGCCATAATGAAATATTCTTGTGCATGCCTTCTGTACACATGTGCAAGGTTTTCTAGAGTAGGAACAAGCAGAATTACAGAGTCATGGGGGTACACACTTTTAATTTAATTTTTTAAAATTTATTCATTTTGAGAGAGAGAACCAGCAGGGATAGGGGAGAGAGTGAGGAGGACAGAGGATCTGAAGCAGGTTCCACATTGACAGTAGAGAGCCTGATGTGGGGGCTCGAACTTCCAAACCGCAAGATCAGGACCACAGCCAAAGTCAGATGGTTAACCGACTGAGCCATCCAGGCGCCCCCAACACTTGTAATTTTAATAGATACTGCTCAATTGTCTTTTAAAGTGGCAATTCCAATTTACACTCTTGCTAGCTATATAGGACAGTACTTTCTCCCTGCACCCTTGCCAATGTTCAATATTACTACACTTTCAAAATTTTTAGCAATTGGATGGGTGAGAAATAGTATCTTTTCGTTATATATGCCACATTTAGTCAAAACTGTCTCACTGACTCCACAAAGGGAGTTAATTGAGTCCTGGGTTACTATAACTCATGGCAATCTTCAATAATCAGAACCTATACTTCCTCAAATTTTTCTCTAGCAATTCTTCAGTGATAGAAAAACTATTTAAAACAAAAAACTACCTTTATTCCTTTATTTCTTAGAAAGAGACAGTGATTTACAAGCAATGAAAAGGTACTATATACAATAAGAATTTGTTTCCTCTCAACTTTAAGGTTTGGGAGCTCAAGCATATTGGATTCCAAGGGAAAAAAGGACAAGATATGTTACTATAGCTCTAACTCATTCCTAGCACCTCCTCACAGAGTTAGAGGTACATTGGAGGAACATATGTCCCTACGTTTCCAGGGAAGAGTATAAGAGATGAATAATTTCTCAAGCTGACCATTAATCTTTGTTTAGCTTGGAAAAGTCAAAATACATTCATCCTTAGAAAGGTGGGGTGCCTGGGTGTCTCAGTCGGTTAAGTGTCTGACTCTTGGTTTCAACTCAGGTCATGATCCCACGGTTCATGAGATCAAGCCCGGCATCGGGCTCTGGGCTGACAGCATGGAGCCTGCTTGGGATTCTCTCTCCTTCTCTCTCTGCCCCTTCTGTACTCTCTCTCTCTCTCTCTCTCAAAATAAATAAATAAACTTAAAAAAGTAGGAAAGCAACCTAAAAAAGGCTGCATTTGGGGCGCCTGGGTGGCTTGGTTGGTTAAGCGTCCGACTTTCACTTAGGTCATGATCTCGCGGTTCGTGGGTTCGGGCCCCGAGTCGGACTCTGTGCTGACTGCCAGCTCGGAGCCTGGAGCCTGTTTCAGAGTCTGTCACTCCCTCTCTCTCTGACCCTCCCCTGCTCACGCTGTCTCTCTCTCTCTCCTAGAAATTAAAAAAAAAAAAAATAAAATAAAAAATAAAAAAGGCTGCATTTTATGTTCTGCTAACATGGAAGCTTGAGCTGCATATTTGATTTGTTCCTCCTTGAAATCCCACTAAAATGACCCCCAAAGGGGTATAAATTAACAAGGATGAAGAGAGCAGTCAAGAAATATAAACAAACTTAAATATTTTTTAATGTTTATTTATTTTTGAGAGAGAGAGACAGAGAGAGACAGAGTGTGAGCAGGAGAGGGGCAGACAGAATCCAAAGCAGGCTCCAGGCTCTGAGCTGTCAGCACAGAGCCCAATGTGGGGCTCGAACTCATGGACTGCAAGATCATGACCTGAGCCGAAGTCAGACACTTAACCAACTAATCCACCCAGGTGCCCCTAAACAAACTTTTAGAAGAGGAAAATAGTTGAGTGGTAACTGACTTAGCAGAGTGGAAAAAGCTAAAATATGACTCCTATAGAACAAATGTCAAGAAGAAACAAGCCAATTTGTACTAGAACCACAGAGAGGAGCAGAGGTTTCCTCTCTGGAGAGGGCGAATCTGAGAGGCTGGATTCATAGATCCACACGCAGCAGAGGCAAGGATGAGGTATCATACTGCTGAGAGGGGATTAAATAAAAGTCTGTACATGACTGAACAGACTCCTTCGACTCCCTTATTTTCTCTAGGTTACCAGAAATAAGGCATACCACCACTCTTCCTATACCACTCCAGGCAGGAGAATAACAGATTTCTTTATTGGAAACTGACCAGCCCAAGATAAACCCATATATACACAACTTTCAACTGGCTTTTAGTGTTCCACTGTTAAGTATGAATGGGTAGCCATAGATCACTGGAAATTTGAGGAAAGCTTCTTATATGAAAGAAAAGACCAAACACACTAAAGAGAGGAATTTGGAGGACACAGAGGCAAGACAGGAAGAATAAGAAAACCTCAACAAAATATAATTTCTATTAGAGACGAGCACTGCATCCATGAAAAAAAAATAGAAGGATATAAAATATGAGTGGATTAAAAACATCTCAGAAATTAATAGGCAAATAGGAAAAATTCACCAGGTGTGGAGGGAAATCACCCAGATAGTGGAATAAAAAGATTAAAAAAATAGAAAATAGGAGGGAAGAGATAAGAAAAGCAGAGACTATGTCTAAGAGATCCAGTATCTGACTATGCGGAGTGCAAGAGAACCAGGAAAAAAAGAAAGGGGGCATTATTAAAGAAATAATACAAGAAACCTTCCCATTAAAGGAGAATACAAATTTCTAGTTTGAAAGGACCCACCAAGTACAATAAACAAGTCCCATACAAAGGCACATCATTGTGAAGTTCAATCACACTTGGCAACAAAGAAAAGGTCCTTAAAGTTTCTAGAGCAGGAGTGGTGGTGGCGGTGGAATACAGATCAAATAAAAAGAATCAGGCATTATAATGGACTTCTCAACAGCAATACTGGAAACAGAAGGCAGTGAAGGAAAGCCTTCATATTTCCGAAGGAAAATGATTTCCATTATAGAATATAAACCCAGCCAAACTACTTACCTACCTACCTAACAACAACAAAAAACTATTTTCAGGTATGCAGTGGTTTAAAACATTTCTCTTTCATGAACACTGTTTCAGAAAGTTATTGAGGTTGTATTTAACCAACACAAAGGGGTATCCCAAGAATGAGGAAGACAACAAATCTGTTTCAACACAGAGATGAGAAGTGAAGCAGATTCCCAGGATGACAGTCCCAGGTTGCTGGCTGGGCACCAGGCCTACAGAAAGCAAACCGGGACAGAAGATTCCAGGAGAGTTGTCTTCAAGAAAGAAATTGGTGAGTTATCTGGTACGTTTGACCATATTAGGAGGAGTTTTATAAGTCTGTAAAGAAGTTTCGAGATAAATTATTGACAGGTACATAGAAGACTAAGTAAATGAAAAAATGAGGTTATTAACTCCAGGAAATACAAAAAGCCAAACAAGAAAGGAAGTGGAATCATATGTTATGTGGCTCAGCTGGAAAACACATTTACATAAATCATAAAAATTTAAACACTAAATATTCATTTAATGAAAACTTATGAGATTACTGTTCTGAGAGATAAGAGGTGAGGCGGTGTACACGCGTGGTTGTATAAGAGAGCTATAGTTCCATCTTCCATAGTGGGAAATCAACGATAATATCTAAAACTTTTTTCACAATTGTACTGAAGTTATTATTTTTTATACATAAGGGTTAACATTTTAATCATATTAAGTGGACACCTCAGTGACATTGTACAACCATCACCTTTCTGCATCTCTGGAACTGCCTCATACTCTTAAGAGGTACTGCCTGTTCATTTAATCAGAATTTCTGGAAGTAAAGGAAGCTACCCACTAAAGATGTTACATTACAAAATTACTGTGGTTTTAATTAAACCCTGAGTTATTAAAATGTAATAATAACCAATTATCCTTTTCTTTTGTACTCTTGATCTCCTTCACCTATTTCACCCATCCGCCCACCCACTTCCCTCTGGTAACCACTAGTTTATTCATTATATTTGAGAGTTTGTGTGTTTTTCTTCTTTATCCATTCATCTATCAATGAACACCTGGGCTGCTTCCATAATTTGGCTATTGTAAATAATGCTGCAATAAACATAGGGGTGCATATATTTTTTCGAATTAGTGTTTTTGTATTCTTTGGGTAGTTACCCAGTAATGGAATTACTGGATTATATGGTAATTCTATTTTAATCTTTTGAGGAATCTTCACACTGTTTTCCACACTGGTTGTACCAGTTTGCATTCCCACCAACAGTGCACAAGGGTTCCTTTTCCTCCACACCCCTGCCAACACTTGTTGTTTCTTGTGTTTTTAATTTTAGCCATTCTGACAGATGTGAGGTGATATTTCATTATGGTTCTGATTTGCAATAATGTCTAAAATTTTTAAATTAACATATTATACTTCCAAATCTTATCTATAAAAATGTAAGTGTCAGAAGAAACAACTTAAGCATTTAAAATATAAGCTTAGGGAACTGGACAGAAGGTAGTAGGGCAGGAATTGCTTCATTTTTCTGATTATTGTACTATTTGGCTTTAAAAATGATAAACATGTTGGGGCACCTGGGTGGCTTAGTCGGTTAAGCGTCCGACTTTCGCTTAGGTCATGATCTCGCGGTTCGTGGGTTCGAGCCCCGCGTCCGGCTCTGTGCTGACTGCCGGCTCGGAGCCTGAAGCCTGTTTCAGTCTTTGACTCCCTCTCACTCTGACCCTCCCCTGCTCACGCTGTCTCTCTCTCTCTCCTAGAAATAAATAAAACATTTAAAAAAAAGGATAAAAAAATGATATACATGCATTTGCCATAAACATTTCTTTTTTTTTGCATTTGACATAAATAAAAATTAAGTTAAAAAAAAGCTAAACACAACTGTAATAACAAAAAACAGAAATAAAACCCCTAATGTCACCTCAGTTATTATTTGGAATACCCTAGGGGAATTCTCTACCCTAAAGAAAAAAGTGCTGAAAATTATTTAGGAAAAACACTTTTCTTGTTTTTACTCTGAAAACATAGGGAAGCTGGGGGTAGAATCTGCATGAATACTATAGGGATTTCTTTATACAAGCATATACCACCTGAGGGTGGTAGGATGTAGCTTGATGGGAAAACAACCCACCCTTCCCTCCACCAGCCCTGCTAACATCACTTTGTGGTTGGGAAACACTGGGCTACAATGGAAAATGAGGTCTAGTTAACCTTGTGGAATAACCTGGAAGCCAAAGACTTGTCTTTCAGTAAAGATCTGATTATTAATTAGCAAAGGCCAATTAGAACTACCACTAGGCACCTGGGTAGCTCAGTCAGTTGGGTGTCCAACTTCGGCTCAGGTCATGATCTTGAAGTTTGTGAGTTCAAGCCTCACATTGGTCTCTCTGCTGTCAGTGTGGAGCCTGCTTTCGAACCTCTGTCTCACTCTTTCTGCCCCGCCTCTGTACATGCATATCTGTGCTCCCTCCCTCTCTAAATAAATATTAAGAAAAAATTTAAAAAAATAGAACTACCACTAGGAAAAACAGTTTAGTAATCGGCCAAGTCAAGTGATATCCATTATTCTCTTTTTTTAAAAAAAATGTTTATTTTAATAGAGAGAGGGAGAAAGCACACAAACAGGGGAGGGGCAGAGCAAGAGGGAGAGAGAGAGAGAGAGAGAGAGAGAGGGAGAGAGAGAGAATCCCAAGTAGGCTCTGTACTGTCAGCACAGAGCCCAATGTGGGGCTTGAACTCACAGGCTGTGAGATCATGACCTGAGCCAAAGTCAGACACTTAACTGACTGGGCCACCCAGGTGCCCCATAAGTTTCTTTCTAATTCACACCATAGCCAAGACCATCTATGAAGAGACGTACCTTTCTCAGAATCTCAGTATGGGTATTAGAACAAAATTTCTACACAAGTGGAGACCAAGTTTATTATAATATCATCCAACTATTTATTACATACCTGTTGCAGGTAAGGTGTTAGATTAAATGAAATAAAATTGCAGGTTCCCTATCCTGAATGTATCTTTTTTTTTTTTTTTTGAAACCAACAATACAATTCCAGTTGTATTATGCACATTATGTTGTCTCAACGTCATCAAAAACTGTGCCTGGGGCACTTGGGTGGCTCAGTCAGTTGAGCATTAGACTTCAGCTCAGGTCATGATCTCACGGTCCATGAGTTTGAGCGCCGCATCGGGCTCTGTGCCGACAGCTCAGAGCCTGGAGCCTGCTTCAGATTCTGTCTCTCTCTTTCTCTGCCCTCCCCTGCTCTCTCTCTCTCTCTCTCTCTCTCTCTCTCTCCAAAATAAATAAACCTTAAAAAAAAAAAAAACACAACAGTGTGCCTGTTTTCTTCCATACAGTTAAAGAGAGATGCAGACATGAACAAACGCCACCCTGGTAAATTTTTTACCTGGTACTGGAACTGAATGGGCTGCAGTTGGTTGTCATTCTGAGTCATCTTTCTGGCTAGAGCCTCTTTCAGGGCAAGGGCTTTATTCAACTCAATCAGCTCCTTAGACATCTGAGCTTGACGTAGAGCATGCTGAGTAGTGAAAGCATCAGAAGACCTGCTGGTCTCTGGACTGGTTTCCACTTGCTGGAAAAGATCAAGATGATGATTTGTAAGAGAAACAAGCAAATGGAGATCCCTATACCCTGCTTCATCAGGTTGGTCTCACAGCCACTTCTCCATTACTGGTATCCCTGTTCTTTTAAAAATATGGCTTCTCATATATTGGCTTTAAACATGTGAAATGCATCGAGCCTAGCCTCTTTCCTTGTTCTCACAGCACCTTGCTTCTTACATTCTTTAACTGCCTCTTAGAGTAAACTGAGTTTCTTGCTCTTTATTTTATTGATCTAGCTAACATTTCTTACTTTCACCTCATTATAAGGGGTCTTTACAGGAGAAAGAGTTCTGGAAATGGCACTTTAGGAATGTTGAAAACGGAGAAGAGGCTTCATGATCTCTTCACAATCCCGAAAGATTCAGGAACATAATGGTTGCTTTCATAATTGAAAAGGGGGTATTCAACCATCACTTAAAATAAAAATACTTTTAATCCAGAAAGAAGGGCACATGCCAGAGGTCACCTGATTATTTCCCATATTTCTCCTTTCAGCATATGAAAAATACCGATACACGTGTTTTAGGGGCAAAAAGATGTCTCAAGGAAGCCACCGTATAGCCTTTCATTTCAACTTTGCTCTCTAACCTTTAGTCAACACCTAATACATTTTATTTATTTTTTCTAATATATTTTATCTATTCTTCCAATTTGAACACTCAAAATATTTCCCTTGGTTCTTTTAGCCCCTAACAATCCCATCCATAAGCAAAGTATGATGAGGAAAAAAAGCCTCTTCCATTTCTTCTCTACTGCTTTTTTTTTTTTTACTCTACCATAATTTCCTAATTTGCTTTTTCCCCTCACTTTAACTTCTAGACAGCTGATGCAGCATACTAGCATCTAACAAAAAGTCAGCAAGCCAGACTGCAAATAAGGAAAATGACATCCCTAAGAAGCCCTGCCATCTATCAGCAGTCATACTATTAGGGATGGAGTCTATCCAACTTCAGGATTTTACAAAACTGGCATTTACACTCAAGATTTTTGGATTTCCAAGGTAGTCTATGGAGGATGGTAGCAATCAGGGATTCTCTTCCTCAGCCAAGTGACAAATTACAGGAAATGTCACAGTAAAGCTCCTAGTTCTACACAAAGCCAATTACTTACGGCTTCTGGTTCTACTGCAGTATCAATGGTTGCAGCAACAGTTTCATCCTGCAATGACAAGTGATATTTCAGTTTAGGAAAAGATCCTGAAGTGAAGCTTACTAGTGGATTTTATATTGGTTATTTAATTTTTTTTCAAGTGTACATAGAGACCCTTTAAGGTGCTGGACCCATTTTGTGCACATATATACACCCAAAACCACACATTTCCACTTCCCACCTCTTAAGACTCTATCCTCATTATAAGGTCGATGGCGTAGTCTTTCTAAAAAGAAAATTAGGGTCATGTGGCAATACTGCACCTTTCCTGCTCTGCCAGAGATCATTGGGCCAAAGTGAAACATTAGCTATTCTAACAGGCCAAAGTTTAACTCATTTTATAGACTCTATCCTTTATGTTTTTACGACTAAGTCTACCTCTATAATGTACGGGTCTAGCCAGTTCTCATGGACATATCACCCTAAAAACAGACATATGAAATAAAGGCAATGCAGTAGAAAAGTGAATAGAAGGAAGGGTTATTTTGTATGTTTTTACGGTCAAGGTAGCAAGACCCTACTCTAGAAGGAAATAAGTTCCATATAGGCAGATACCCCAGAGAAATGTGCTCATGAAGTCAGAGAAATCTCCCTCATATATCTAAGAACGAATCAATCCTATGCAGCTATTGCAGGTAGTGGTTACATGGAGGGAAAGGGCAAGCACTGATTCCCTTTCAGAGAAGGGCAATTCCTTTTTTGGGCACTGGAATGACAATCATCTAAAAGGGAAACCCAAAACCACTTATTAGGACTAATTTGTTTATAGGCTATCACATGAGCAAGCTCTCTTCCCCCACTGGAATTTAGGCTTTATTTGGTTTTGCAACATATGGATTACCATTTCTGTTTAAGTGATTCTGCAAGCCCCGGGAAGAAAGGATTTCCAGGAAGTCTCATAATTAAAGAGGTCAAAGGTGAAAGAGCTACTGGCTCAATAGCAAGAAAAGAATTTAGGGTTAGCACATGGAGTCTCTACATCAGCCCAGTGAAACCTTACATAGTTGTTGAAACTTGAATCTCAGTACCTTTAAGGCGAGGAGTGAAGAGGTCCTTTCTGGGTGTAAAGCACCCAGAAATTCCCAATCAGTGAGACTCAAAGAAAATTCAAAGGAAGCTCCAGTGTTCCCACATCCTTTCTCATCATGACTTACAATACCGGTGATTCTCCAAGGACCAGACATATGAAATCCTTCTTGAAAAACAGAGCACTTCGATATATTACAGGTTGATGGTTACCCTTCCTTCCCTCCCATGTTTTAAGTTTCAATAAATGGACTACTTACGGACCTATACTAGATTAGTAAAACCTGTAATGTTGGCTTTTGGAGACATTTTGTAGTACCTTCCAGAGGGTCAGGATTGAAGTAGATGGGTTAATCTTTGAAGAAGATATGTTACTGTGGTTTACCTTTTGGCCCAATACAATTTTGTAATGCCAAAGGTTAAGTTTGGTGACATGTTTTTTTTTTTTTTTTTTTTACAAACAGTTTATTGTCAAATTAGTTTCCACATAATACTCAGTGCTCATCCTCACAAGTGTCCTCCTGCATGCCCTTCCCCCCTCCCCCCCACATCCATCAGTCCTCAGTTTTTGTCAGCATTCAAGAGTCTCTCATGGTTTGCCTCTCTCCCTTTCCCCCACCATTTCCGCCCTTCTTCTCCCCCTTGGTCCTCTGTTAAGTTCCTCCTAATCCTTCTATACGTGCACACATATGATATTTGTCTTTCTCTGCCTGACTTATTTCGCTCAGCATAACACCCTCAAGGTCCATCCATGTTGCTACATGGCCAGATTTCATTGTTTCTCATTACCATGTAGTATTCCATGGTATAGATAAACCACATCTTCTTGATCCATTCGTACGTTGATGGACACTTAGGCTCTTTCCATGTTTTAGCTATTGTGGAGAGTGCTGCTATGAACATTGGGGTACAGGTGCTCCTATGCCTCAGCATTTCTGTATCCCTTGGGTAAATTCCTAGCAGTGCTATTGCTGGGTCATAGGGGAGTTCTATTGTTAGTTTCCTGAGGAACCTCCACACTGTTCTCCAGAGGGGCTGTACCAGTTTACATTCCCAAGTTTGGTGACATGTTCTACATGAACTTGGAAGGATTCTGCCTTCATAATCCTGAATATAAATGTATAACAATGGGATTTATTTCAATCTAAAAGCCTTTTTCTCATTCTCAGGCTAGATGGAGAACCTTTTGTAAGGTAAAAATACATGATTTGCTGGAGGTGATGGTCAAGGGGGACAAGGCTAGGGTACATTGAGCTACACTGACCGGCAATACCCTCCAAAGAAGTTTGTGCTTGTTAGGTTGTAGGCAATCCCATTACTGGGCATGCAAAATGCTTTTTATGGAACTGGCCTTCAAGGAGGGGTTAAAAATAACAAAATTTTATTTTGTGGGAACTGAAAGGACTACATGAATTTCCTCACAGGTGACTGCAGCAAGGAGGTTTGTTTGGATTGTATTTTCAAGGAAGAAATGGTACAGTTTAGTGCTTAAAGCCCCAGGAGGAAGATTCGGGAACAATGGTTACCTTCCTAATTGAAAAGGGGGTGTTCATCCGTCATTTAAAATAAAAATAGTTTTAATCCAGAATGAAGGGCACAAGCACTTACATCCAAAACATTCTGCTTTCACTGTAGTGAGTCTTAATAAAAGCCACAGGATACATTGTTGTGTATGTCCAAGTAGCCGGGAGGGTCTTTAAATAATAGACATGGAAACTTCTGATTCAAGAGTCCAGCAGGAGCCCTGGGCAAAAGGGTTTACTCTGCCTAACTGTGACAGTGGAGGGAAGCCAGGGACTTTATCAGCCCGTGGTAACCTTAATACCTTCTTGCTGCATGTGCCAAGTGACTTTTGGTGGCAGACTTCCTACAGACTTCCTCTGAGTCAGCCACCACTAGCAACTTCCTCTATAGGCACACCAGGTACCAGTCATATCACCAGATCCTCACCAAGGATATGCCTTTTCTTATGTTATTATCTTGTTTCCATGGATTTGCTTCATCTTTCCCATGTGACTCAAAGCCCCAGAAATGAGATGGTGTGAAATCCTCTAAGATTGTTGTGGTGTCCATGAACAGTGTTGTCCTGGATCACTCTTTTGTGATCACGTAAGCTTCAGTTCCAGTTATGGTTCCGCAGCCTAGCTTATCTTAATTCTGAGGCAGCTCACACAAGATTTTTATATATCAGATGTTTCAGCTACATTTAAGTGGAATTATAGATGGTGAAATTTAACCTTGTGACAGCCATTCTCTGGCATGTACTCTATAATTCAGCCACAACGAGGTCCTTATCACATTCTGAACTTTCAACCAGTTTGCTTTGGCATGTGCTTTTTGCTCTGTATGGATTGTATTTTCCCTGTTGTCTGTGTGACAAACTTCTATTCCTTTTTCAGGGCCCACTGTCTTCTGTACTGACTTCCTGAATTTTCTGGGCAGTTAATCACCTGTTATTTTGTGTTGTCAGTGCCCTTTGCTCATATTGCTAATGTGAGAGGACTAAAACAGAAAGGGAGGGTTCCTAATTTTCTTTGCCACCTCTCCCACTTGAGAACTTTAACCAGTGAATAAACAGTTGCAAGAACAACTCTCGAAAACAACTGGACAGCAAGTAGGATGGGGCTGCACCAACGTTCTTCGATTAACCCAGAGGCATGACAACTGGAACGGCCTCCAACCAAAAGTTTCATAGCTTTATTAACAATAAATCTGCTACCTGAGCCAAACCACAAGGACACACCCCTCTCCCATCTCACCTTATAAAACTCCAATCCTGCTTCCACTCAAGGATTACCTGGAGTTCAGGTGCTCCCTGAGTGCATCTGCTTTTAATGTCCTTTTCGAGTTACTTTTTTTTTTTTTTTTAATTTTTTTTTAAATTTATTATTTCTAGGAGAGAGAGAGCGAGACAGCATGAGCAGGGGAGGGTCAGAGAGAGAGGGAGTCACAGACTGAAACAGGCTCCAGGCTCTGAGCTGGCAGTCAGTACAGAGCCCGACGCGGGGCTCGAACCCACGAACATGAGATCATGACCTAAGCGAAAGTCGGACGCTTAACCGACTAAGCCACCCAGGCGCCCCTCGAGTTACTTAAATTATTTTCTTTTGATATTAATACAGTACTTAACAATGTTACATAGCTACTGAGTGGCAGAATTGGCTTCAAACTAGGGTGTGTCTGGCTCTGGGGCCCAGGTTCTCAACTGCTGTGGCCTGTTTGTTGGATAAATGAACTGCCCTGTTGGACTGCTCGTGGAAGTTTTGCACAGCCCTACTTATTCTAAAACACTGCTCTCAAGCCTTTCGGGAATTTAGTCATTTAACTTATTGGAACTCATCCTAACCCTTCCTCCCACAATACTGTATGGTGTTTTTAAAGGAATCTTGAAGAGTAAAATATAAGTGTAGATGATTTCGTGATACTCTTTTGACAACTCTAGAAAACACTGGGCAAGACCTGAGATTTACCTGAGACTTTACCACCGTTCTGTTAAAGTTAAAGCATCTGCCCACGAGCTAGAAATTACCACCAGTCATTTACAGACATTGTCATGGATTCAGAATGATGAACAAGAGGTATAGATGGAACAAAACCAACAATGGCCCCTTAACATAATATGACTTCAATTAAAAAAGCAGCATATATATGCTTGAGGGCTAAGACAGAGAAGGAACACCAAAAATAAAAGAGGTTTTTAGGGTGGTGGGATTGTAGGAATTTTTCTTCTGGGAAAAATAACAAATACCCACTGTCCAAGCCCACCCACAGCTACTGTAACAGTTCTAAAAATAAATAAAAATGGGGACTTACAGAACAATCATTCAGACTTATTTATTACTGGTTATAAAAGAGAGCTATGGTATTCCCTGGTTGCTCTAAGACATCTGTTAGAACCCAGCTTACTTAAGATCGAGGTATAGTACAAGGCCTCTTATTAAGTTAGCCTACACTGAAAGGAAAGTAAATCAATGCCTGCTGCCCATGTTACCAGGCAATTTTGCACTGCGATGCTGCTGCTTCCAGTGTTTGGTCAGAATACTGAAATACTGACGTGCCATTGCATATGTAACCTACAAGTGTTCTGATTTAATAAACTCAATATTCAGATCATACTCCGTGATCCATAATCTCTGCCCTCAAACAGCTCACAGCCTAGTTGTTTCGGCCAAAGGCACGAGTTAGATATATTTATATGCATCAAGAGAAACAAACGAAAGCGATACGTCTATCTACACCACCCCTATTGGCTTACCGATAGCTGGGTAATCACTTGCTGCAGGTTACGAATTGTCTCTATGTTTTCTTTTAATTCCTGGTCTTCCAAAGTTTCCACTAGCTTTTGAAGATCCACTTTGCAGCTGAAAGTTCAAAGGAAGGAACCCAAAGATTAATCATACTGCAAAAACTGTAATGTTGGTGACCGCATACTAAGGTGGTATAGGTCACTAACAAACATTTGGTATGATACTTACGCTGCATGCTGCCTCAGTTCCTCTAGCTTGGCATTCATTTTTTCATTTGCTTGTTCTGTCTGCAACAGAGACCCAGGAGATCATCAGTGGCAATGCCTAACAGCCTCACCTAATTATGCCCTCTCTCCTACTCTTATGGATTAAAACCTAGGTAGAAAGGTTGGCTCCTTTGCTATAATAAGAGGATTTAGTGGGCTTTGGTAATTTAGTGAGAAATGTATTTTTTTGACAGAGTCATGGAAATTAGCCCTTCAGTCAACATGAGCTACTAAAAATAACATCTAAGCAGCTGGGTCTTATGCTTGCCATGAAGCTCAGACTATGGTGTGGAGTGTGAAGCCTTAATTCCATATAGAACTTTGCAACTGGGAGAAAAAGCAATACTTCCTGGCATGCTACTCCCTGCTGTTTGCAAAAAACCACTTACTTTAAACTGCCTCCTACACTGTACTGTTTCCTAGCCCCAGCATAAGGGCATTTAAAACATAAAAGGGACTCACATTGAATATGAGTTGAGCTCTTTTTTTTTCCAGGTTACACTATCTGCTCTGGTAGGCTAGTTTTAGTAGGAGAAAGCAAGAAAAAGGGTGAGGCACAAGAATGGTGGCAGAGAAGAAATGGCCGAGAGGGCTATGTTTTGGGAAGGGTTATTGATATTTTTCATTTTATTTTAATCATAGTATCTGTAACGTGCTAGATCCTGTGACAGATTTGGGAAGGACAGGTTATATAGGACTCAAATGTCATGCTTGTTATGATGTTCCGACAGCATAGCAAACAATAAGCCTTCACGAAGCCATTATGACAGCCTTATAAAGTTCGGATGGGTATGTGGCTAGAGTAATAGGTACTGTCATGTCAGCCACACTCACATACATGTGAGACACAGCCTCTAGAGCTACTTCCAAGACACAGAATGCAGCTCTGGAGACCGAAAACTGTGTATAAAAATCCTCTAGCTCTCATTTTCACCCTTCCCCCAGTAATAGACAACGGATATAGGGTTTGGCCCCCTTGAAAGAATCTTTAAGCAGCTTATGCTTCCTTGACTAGAGAGCATGCTGATGTGCGAAGGTGCATAAATTACAGACGTTCAATTACATTTTGGTGGAAACTCATTTTCACTTTTGACAACAGTTGTGCTATTAAAGACTGAGTTGTACTTAGTCTAGCAAAAAAAAAAAAAAAAAGTTAGCGACAGAGTCAGCATGCACTGATCCAGGTTACTATCAAACAGGCAGTAGGTTACAGAACTGGTGTAATCAGTTACGTAGTGATCCACTATTTAGAAATGAACCACATGTAAAAGAATTAACGTTAATTTCCCAGCTGTTCTATCTCACCACAGCAGCTGTTAGGACAGAGTATGAAATGTGATGACATTAGAGGAAGAGAGATAGAGAAGAACTAAAATTTTACAGAGGGGATAGTTTCCTGGTATTATGGAAACAGATTAAGCAGGACTGAAGGTGACAGAAGAACCTGGTTCTTTCCTCTCTGGCATTTTAGAAAAAATCTATTTTAAAATAAGATTCATGTGGATTCTTTGTTATGGATATATAGGTGCTCACTGTCCAATTCTTTTAGTTTTTCTGTATGTTTGATCATAAGCCCATGTATTTACCCTAGAGGGGCTCCATGGGGGACATGGTAATATTAATCCATTTCTTTCCAGATAACTTGTCTCTCATAATGAGAAGCATGTTAAATATTTCAGAAACTAAAGCTAGTAAATGTCCAGATTGCTAGTAGCTTAGTCGTGGGTCCTCACCAAAATGATTCTCTCCAACATCTGGGCAGTCTGGCCAGCTGCCTCGCTCAGACCACGACTTAATTTTTCATTCTCCTCTGTCAGGGACTGGTTCTTCTCCATCAGGGACTGTAGATTTTCTGATGGTTCCACACTAAAACAAAGAAAGTAAGAGACTGAAAAAATACCTGTTGATAATTCCTATATCAAAGGTTGATAAAAATATACCCCACAGGCCTTTTAGGTTGTGGGGGACTGGTTTAAAATGAACCCAGAGGGGCGCCTGGGTGGCTTAGTCGGTTAAGCGTCCGACTTTCGCTTAGGTCATGATCCCGCAGTTCATGGGTTCGAGCCCCGCGTCGGGCTCTGTGCTGACTGCCAGCTCAGAGCCTGGAGCCTGTTTCGGTCTGTGACTCCCTCTCTCTCTGACCCTCCCCTGCTCACGCTGTCCCTCTCTCCTAGAAACAAATAAAAAATATTAAAAAAAAAAAAATAAAATAAAATAAAATGAACCCAGAAAGTCTGTAAAAAAAAAAAAAGTGTGTCCATTCCAATCTGCCCTTCCAGTCAGGTAGTATATTGAATGAATAATAAACATATGTCTGAAATACACTGAATTAATGATTTGCAGGACAGTAATAATTCAGAATCAGACATGGTTGCAACAGAAATGACTAACCTCTACCCTTGGCTCTTAGTTTAAGATATTTCTATTTGTGCTATGTAGTTAAGAAGTGAAGGCTAACTGTAGCTAAGATAGGTGTTCTCTCTCTTCTTCCCACCATCGATACCTCATATAAGGTTAGGGAGGCAGGGAAGGAAGAGGTATGGAGGAGGTAGAAGTGAAAAGCTCAGGGTGAAATTTAACCTCAACAAAAGTCAACTGCCTATTTACTGAAGTTTAGGGAAATAGCATTTAAGAAGTCAGAAAGTTGATATAATTACCAGTGGCCACTGAGAGCACATTTCACAACCCTCCATAAATAACTGTTCCCTCTAAATGCCTGACTTGCTCAAAACCTCTTGTTCATTTGTATATCAATTTTAAATTGCTTAGAGTGGGTGGTGACAACAATGGAGTCCATATCAAATAGGAGTGGATGGGACAGAATGAAATAATTTGAAGGAATACATATAGATAAGAACTTTTGGAATTTATGCAGATTACTTGATATCAGTTCCAGACTAATTGAAAAGACCAACAAGAAGTACAGTTTTTGTTTCTTGGTCATCTACTAGGATTAATTGTTCAAAAGACTGGAAAATAAGACTGGTGAAAAAAGATCAGAAGAAATATGAAGATATGAATCTGAAGGAGACTGAGGGGAAAAATGAATAGTTGTCAAGGCTATAATAAAGAGGAAAAAAGGACAGGGAACATCTGTTCTCAATGACAATAAAGGATTGAAAAGGATTTCAGGAATAGATGCCCTCTCATGCAGTTTAAGACCTCCAGGAATTCTTACAGAAAATTGTAGCATACTTTTCATAAAAAACTTAATAGCAAGGCCAAACCATAAGGTCTCGTGTTATACTACTGAGAATTTACTAAGACTCTCACGAAAGAATGCTCAATTAAAATGTTGATTATAAAAGTAAACTATTGGGGCGCCTGGGTGGCTCAGTCAGTTAAACGTTTGACTCTTTTTTTTTTTAAACATCTGACTCTTGATGTCAGCTCAGGTCTTGATCTCAGGGTTGTGAGTTCAAGCCCCATACTGGTCTCCACGCTGGGTGTGAAACCTATGTAAAAAAAAAATGAAAAAATGAAAAAATAAATGGGGGTGCCTGGGTGGCTCAGTTGGTTGAGTGTCCGACTCTTGATTTTGGCTCAGGTCATGATCCCAGGGTCATGGGATTGAGCCCCACATTGGGCTCTGCAGTGAGCGTGGAGCCTGCTTGGGATTTTCTCTATCTCTCTGTCCCTCTCCCCAACTTGTGTGCTCTCTCTAAAATGCAAACAAAAAACAAACAAACAACCAACTGTTGGTAAATTTAGTGTTATTTTAGATTGCTCTGATATTTCCTTACTGTTATTAAGCTGAGAACTTCCATGTTTCATTCACGTAAATTGACAAACTCCAAAGTAATGATATTTTTAACTCCACAGTTTTTCCCTTCCTAAAAATTTCCAAGACCTTTTTATTTTTTTTTAAATGTTTTTTATTTATTTCTAGGAGAGAGAGAGACAGCGTGAGCAGGGGAGGGTCAGAGAGAGAGGGAGTCACAGACCGAAACAGGCTCCAGGCTCTGAGCTGGCAGTCAGCACAGAGCCCGACGCGGGGCTCGAACCCACGAACCGTGAGATCATGACCTAAGCGAAAGTCGGACGCTTAACCGACTAAGCCACCCAGGCGCCCCTCCAAGACCTTTCTAAATGGGGGAAAATACAATGGAATACCAGTGTTTCCTCTTTCATAGGCTATTTAGTTGCCTATGCTAGGAATTCAAGTTAGTCGAGCATGTGCAAATTGACAAACACAGAAAATCAATGCAAAAGCTTTCATGACACACACTCAATAAGAATATAATCCTAAGACAAAAAGCAAAAAAAAAAATTCATGTATATGAACTGTACGTTTTGTGAAATCTTTTATGAAATGTTTCTTAAAATACACACATATTTTTTAATGTTTTATTTATTTCTGAGAGAGCGAGAGAGACAGCCTGAGCAGGCAAGGGTCAGAGAGAGAGAGAGAGAGGGAGACACAGAATCTGAAGCAGGCTTCAGGCTCTGAGCTAGCTGTCAGCACAGAGCCCAACGCAGGGCTTGAACCCACAAACCGTGAGATCACGACCTGAGCCGAAGTCGGATGCTTAGCTGACTGAGCCACCCAGGCGCCCCTACACATACATTTTTGAGAAAAGAAGTAGCATCTTTATTTTTCTGTAAAACACTGAACAGGTGAGTTCACTGATTCATCAACTGTTTCTTAGAATCTATTACTTGTGTAGCTGAGACTATATCCTGTAGTATATTCTTGGCGGATGGAAGTGTGGAATAGTTTTTATTAGTCTTGTGTTCACTAACCTTGTCTTACATAAAACAGGTCTATGCTAAACTGAAAGGAAAGGAAGATGGGCCAATTGCTTCTAAACTGGTTAAACTAGAACAGGTCTTTAAGAGACCCTTTAAGGGAACCCAGCTTTCCTCCATTTCTTCACTCAACATTCTTTAAATATTATCAGGAAACCAAGATTAAATTACCCAAAGATGGAAATTTATAAAGAGAAGGGTGGTCATCTCTGGGTGATAAATATGGAAGTTTTAAGATTTATTCTTCATGCTTGTCATTTTAAATGTCCTAGAAGAAGCAACATATTCCTTTTATAATAAGAAAAAATGATTAAGAGTTATGGAAAATAAGTATATTAAAAGAAAATAAGCTCACACCTACATAAGAATAAACTCCAAATGAAAATATAAAATGTGGGGTGCCTGGGTGGTTCACTCAGTTAAGCATCTGACTGTGGCTCAGGTCATGATCTCACGGTTCGTGGGTTCAAGCCCCACATCGGGCTCTGTGCTGACAGCTAGCTCAGAGCCTGGAGCTTGTTTCAGATTCTGTGTCTCCCTCTCTCTCTGACCCTCCTCTGCTCATGCTGTCTCTCTCTCTCAGAAATAAATTTACAAAAAAACATTGAAAATATGAAACACAAAAAATAAAATCAACATAAGTACTAGAAACAAATTCCTCTTTAACCCTGGTATAGGGAAAGGCATTCTAATTATGAATCAATATCCAGAAGCATGTGAAGGTAAACACCGTACCAACTTTGGAAAAGAGTTTGGCAGTTTCTTAAAAAGTTAAACATATGGTTCTACTTCTAGACATCTACCCAATCATGTCCGTACAAAAACTTGCAAGTAAATGTTCATAACAGCATAATTCATAATAGCCAAAAAGTTGAGGGGTGCCTGGGTGGCTCAGTCAGTTAAGTGTCTGATTTCTGCTCAAGTCATGGTCTTGTGGTTTGTGAGTTCGACCCCCACATCGGGCTATCTGTTGTCAGCACAGAGTCTGCTTCTGGTCCTCTGTACCCCACTCTCTCTGCCCCTTCCCCACTTGTACCCTCTCTTTGTCTCTCTGAAAGTAAGTAAACTTTAGAAAAAGTTTATTTTTTTTAAAGTGGAAATAGCAAGTGTTTGGCAAGTATATGAAGAAATTCGAACACTCATGCACTGCTGGTAGGAACACAAAGTGGTATAGCCACTATGTAAAATAGTACAGCAGTCTAATTTAAAAAATTAAAAAAAAAAAGACTTACTATATGATCCAGCTATTCTGTTTCTGGGCCTACACCCAAAAAGAATTGAAAGCAGGGTCTAAAGCATTCATGGCAGCATATTCACAACAGCCAAAAGGTGGAAGCAATATGAGTCCAACGAAGGATGAATGGATACACAGCATGTGGTATGTAGATACAATGGGACATTATTCAGCTTTTAAAAGAAAGGCGGGGCACCTGGGTGGCTCAGTTGGTTGAGCATCCGACTTTGGCTCAGGTCATAATCTCATGGTTTGTGGGTTCGAGCTTCGCGTCAGGCTCTGTGCTGACAGCTCAGAGCCTGGAGCCTGCTTCGGATTCTGTCTCTCCCTCTCTCTCTGGCCCTCCCCCGCTTGTGCTCTGTCTCTCTCTGTCTCTCCAACACTAAATAAATGTAAAAAAAAAATATTTAAAAGAAAGGAAATTTTGAGAAGGACAAATACCATATGTTTGCATGTATAGGAGGATTAGGAGGAACTTAACAGAGGACCCTGGGGGAGAAGAAGGGGGGAATTAGTTGGGGAGAGGAGGGAGGCAAGCCATGAGAGACTCTTGAAGGCTGAGAACAAACTGAGGACTGATGGGGGTCGTGGGGGAGGGGAGGGGGGGAGATGGACATGGAGGAGGGCACTTGTGGGGATGAGCACTGGGTGTTATATGGGAACCAACTTGACAATAAACTATTTGTAAAAAAAAAAAAAAAGGAAATTCTGACACATGCTACGACATGGATGAGACTTGAGGATATGCTAAGTGAAACAGGACAATCACAAAAGGACAAATATTCTATGATTTCACTCATATGCTTAGGATAATTAAATGCAAGTAGAATGGTGATTGCCAAGACTGAGGGGAGAAGGGAAACTGGGGTGTTATTGTTTAATGGGTACAGAGTTTCAGCTGTGCAGGATGGTGGGGACAGTTGTACAAGATTGTGAATGCACTTAATGCCACTGAACTGTATACTTAAAAAATAGTTAACGTGGTGGGTTTTATGTATCTTTTACCATAGTTTTTTTCAAAAAGGGCCAAAGGATCAGAAAACCTGATAGAAAAATGAGACATATGAACAGACAATTCACCAGAAAAAGAGATAAAAGTGGCCCTGAAACATGAAAAAAATGCTGAGATCCAGTGATAAAGAAACGAAAATTAAAACAAGATAATGAGATAGTATTTCTCACCTATCAGATTGGCAAAAAATTGAGAAGTATGACAACACATTCCGCTGGTGAGGTTATGGGGAAACAAGCATTGTCACACCCTGCCACTGGGAATGCACACTGGCATATCCCTTTTGGAGGGGGAATATGGCAATATTTAACAAAATCACACATGCACTTACCTTTTGCCTCGGCAATCCCACTTCTAGAAATCTACCCTGAAGAGAGGTCACTAATAATATGAGAACGGAATAACACAAAGTTATTCGCTGCAGTATGTTTGTAATCACAAAATACTGGGAACAAACCTAAACGCCCATACATAGGAAAGAAGACAAATCAGTATGAACAATAAGAGAAGCATGCAGCTGTACAAAAGAATGAGGAAGGCTTTTATGAACTGATAAGAAATGATTTCTATGGGGCACCTGGGTGGTTTAGTCGGTTAAGCGTCCGACTTTCGCTTAGGTCATGATCTCACGGTTCGTGGGTTCGAGCCCCGTCGGGGCTCTGTGCTGACTGCCAGCTCAGAGCCTGGAGCCTGTTTCAGTCTGTGACTCCTCTCTCTCTGACCCTCCTGCTCATGCTGTCTTTCTCTCTGTCTCCTAGAAATAAATCAAAATCTTTAAAAAAAAAAAAAAAAAAAGAAATGATTTCTAGGCAATGCTGAAAAGAGCAAAGCCACAAAAGACTATCTATGGCATATTACCAATCATATAAGAAGAGGATATGAAAAAATATATAGGTATATGCTCATTTGTAGAGGAGAAATATAAGAAAGCTAGACCAGAAACTAAAGAGATTGGTTCAATACGGAGGAGGGAGAATAGTGGTAGAGATAAGAGTGCAAAATGGGAACAGGGCAACAGGGATGAAGAGGGAATGACATTTCACAAAATGTATTGTGGTAAAAACATGTTAACATAAAATTTACCATCATGAACATTTTTTAAGTGGACAGTTCAATAAAGTATAATCACATCATTGTGCAATGGCTCTCCAGAACTTTCTCGTCTTGCAACACTGAAACTCCATAGTTATTAAACAACAACTCCCTGTTCCCACCCTTCCCACCAGTCTATTCTTTTATAGTTTTCTGCCATTGTTTTTATTTCTACACTGTTTTTCACCTTTACCTGTATACACATAGACCTTTGCCTGTTTTCTTCTAGTTCTGTTGGTGGTTTTTCTTTTTCTTTTTTGAGTTGTGGTTGAAAAAAAGTATAAAGCTTACCATCTTAACCATTGTTAAGTGTACAGTTGAGTAGTTTTAAGCATATTTACATTGTTGTGAAACAGACCTCCAGAACTTTTGTATCTTGTAAAACTGAAACCCTCTGCCCATTAAACAACTCCCTTTTTGCCCCTCCCCACCCCCAGTCCTGGGTCACTACCATCCTCCTTTCTGTTTCTACGAATTTGACTAAGTATCTCCTGTAAGTGGAATTATACAGTATCTTTTTGTGATTGGCTTATTTCACTTAGTATAATGTCCTCAAGTTTCATTCATGCTGTAACACGTAATAGGGTTTCCGTCCTTTTTAAGGCTGAATTATATGTACATGCCACCTCCGCTGGTAGACATTTGTGTCGCTTACCCTTCCTGGCTATTGGGAGTAGTGCTGCTATGAACATAGGTGTGCAAATCTCTTTTTAAGACTCTGCTTTCAATTGTTTTGCAATTATATACCCAGAAGTGGGATTGCTGGATCATGTGTTATTCCTATTTTTAACTTTTTGAGGAACCTCCATACTGTTTTCCATGGCAGTCACACCATTTTATAACGTCTCCAAAAGTGCACAAAGGTTCTAATTTCTCCACACCCTTGCCAACGTTTGTTATTCAGTTTTTTTACTATCAGCCATCCTAATAGGTGTATGGTGATATTTCACTGTGGTTTTGATTTGCATTTCTCTGCTCTGAGTATTTCTTCTTTGTATAACTCTGACTCTTAGAGCATGAAAATATCTCATATACCCTTTGTGTACCTGAAATATAAACAAACAAAAGCAACCAAGACATAAGGGGAACCCAAGATGGAATACAAACAGTAACTGTGGGCAACAGTATCTTGCCTGGATACTCTAAGCCTAAGGACAAAATGAATTGTACATAAACGCTGTAATCTAGTTTATAAGAGTGTTTCTCACAGGGGTATGGGCTAGCAATTCTAAAACTACTGTATGTGCATCCTGGAACTGAACAAATAAGTAAATAGACTGCAGATAATGAGAGCTGGTGTCTCACTGTTAGAAAAAGAAATAGGGGAGAAAGAAGGCTAAAATGAACCCTGTAGTGTTGGACTGGAATCAGAGGTATTGGTATAAAAATCATGGCTTTTAATATATAGAGAGCAGATATAAAAACATAGATATGAGCGTATGTGTACATTACTAGACATACAGATATTTCTTTTCTGCCCTCTGAGAGGGCCTAGAAGCAGTGACACCCAGTAACAAACAAGCATACCCAGCATCCAGAATGGGTTTCTAAACACTATTTTCCAATAAAAAAAAAATCAGGGCTCTTTTGAGATATGGTTGATTATAAAACTAGGGAAAGGAAAATACAAAATTGGTATGGAACATTTTGTAGAAATGCTTAAAAATTAGAGGGTGAAAAAAATCCTAGAGGGTGTATTTGATGAACAGAAGAACCACCCTAAAGGAGCACCTATTGGACAAAGCATGGACAATCTGAGTAATAAAACAAATAATGATAGCATTGGATGATAGCCCATAGAATAAAATAAATACCCATGAGTCTACATATACCTTGATGCCAAGTGCTACCAGAAATGTTAGTCTATCAGAGGAAAACAACCATGAGAAGAAATGGCCTCTCCAAGAATATACATTTAAAATTAATCTATGACTCTTTAAAAAAATTTTTAACAAGGGGGGCCGCCTGGGTGTCTCTGTTGGTTAAGCATCTGACTTTGGCTCAGGTCACGATCCCATGGTCTGTGAGTTCAAGCCCTACGTTGGGCTCTGTGCTGACAGCTCAGAGCCTGAAGCCTGTTTCAGATTCTGTGTCTCCCTCTCTCTCTGTCTCTCCCCTGATCACTCTCTCTCTCTCTCTCAAAAATAAGTAAACATTAAAATAAAAAAAAATAAAATTAGTTTATGACTCTTACTTTATAGATCCGGGCAGGGTACCTCCATGGGCTTGTAGCAACAAGACCTGTAGCTGTTGTACCTGGAAAAGCAAAGAAAAATAATAAGCTAATCACCAACCGAAAGCTAGTTATCCCCCGTCAGCTAAATTACTACAATTAGCCATAGAGTAATTCTACTCGGTACCTATGAAATCTAAAGCATATCTCAGGCCTTACAGAAATCATCAAGATTGACGATTCAGTGACAAAAGTCTAAACATCATTATATGAATAGCTAGTACTCAGAACATGAGTTGTTCCTTTTACCTAAGCATCCATCTTAATGACTTTTACTGAGTATCTATTTTTAAGACATTTTTTTTATGTTGGGGCGCCTGGGTGGCTCATTTGGTTAAGCCTCTGACTTCAGCTCAGGTCATGATCTTGCAGTTTATGAGTTCAAGCCCCACATCAGGCTCAGTGCTGTCAGCTCAGAGCCTGGAGCCTGCTTTGGATTCTGTGTCTCCCTCTCTCTCTGCCCCTCCCGCTCTCATACTCTGTCTCTCTCAAAAATAAATAATCACTAAATTTAAAAAAAATTTTAAGTTTATTTATTTATTTTTGAGAGAGAGAGTGAGAGAGAGCAAGTGAGGGAGGGGCAGAGAGAGAGAGAGAGAAAGAGAGAGAGAGAGGGGCAGGCTTCAAATGCTGGGCTTGAACCCACAAACTGTGAGATCATGACTTGAGCCCAAGTCTGATACTTAACCAACTGAGCCACACAGGCACCCCTTGAGTGTATATCTTTTTTTTAAAGTACACTCAGCCCTGGACTAGGTAATAGTCCAGCGAGTGGGATACGAGAATAAACTCCTGTGTTTTATTCTCAAGTTTATAATCTAGTGGACAAAGACAAGCCTATGGCCTGAAATAGTAAGAGACAATACAAGACAGAAGATGTGAATTCATAAAGTACAGTTAAGTACTTTAGGGCTCTGAGAAGAAGCAAATTAATAAAATTCCAGAACAGTCAAAAGGAGGCTTCTTGGGGCTCGCTCTTAAACCAGAGTACATGCACATTCATCTCATTCCCTCCTATGATAAAAGAGGATCTATTCCACCTCCATGTCCTTGCTTGTGCTTTGGATCCCAAACTCTTTTTGCCTCCTGATGAATCATACTGTTTTCCCTTCTCTCTTCTATATCTTCTACATCTCCCTTTCTACAGGATCCTTTCTATTAAGATTAAAACATGTTCAAGTCTCTCCCATCTTAAAACAAAACAAATGCACCCTTCTCAATCCCACTTCCTATCTCTTTTGCCTTATTTCTCTCCTTCACAAAGTTTGAGAGCACATCCCATTCCTGTTGCCTTCATTTCCTTTCATTCACCTCTCTCACCTGTTCAACCTATTCAAATCTGATTTCTGCTCACAGCATTCCACTGACATAACTCTTGTTAAGGTCACCAATGATCTGCATGTCACTATATCCTATGGGCATAGTCTTCATTTTACTTGACTATTTGGTAGCGTTTGGCTTACCAGATATCATCCTTTCCTGCTTTTCCTTCTACTCTTCTAGCTGATCTTCTAAGGCTCTTTCTTGGTTAACCTTCAGGCCAAGTGTCCTTTAGATGATAAGTCCTCAAAACTCATTTTCAGTCTTCTTGCTTTAAACTCTCTCCTTAAAGTCTCATTTCTATGGTTTCAATCACCATCTATAAATGGGGGACTCCCAAACTTATCTCAAACACAAATCTTTTTGAATTTAGAGCTTTATATTCAACTATGTCTTAATTAATATTTCCACTTAGCTGTCTGCTATCCCCAACCTGGTCCTTTTCTAGTGCACTCAAGGTCAGTGAATATGCAGCTTCACATGCCAGAAATTTGGTTGTTGAACCCTCACGCCCTTATCTAAGCCACCGATCACTTCTCTCCATCACCGTCGTCACCACCACCCTGAGTCTAAGCCACCATTTAGCTCTCTCTCGGATCTTATTTTTTAAAGTTTATTTATTTTGAGAGAGAGACCACGTGAGCAAGGGAGGGGCAGAGAAGGAAGGAGAGAGAGAGAATCCCAAGGAGGCTTCGCGCTGCCAGTGCAGGGCCAGACACAGGGCTGGAACTCATGAAACTGTGAGATCATAACCTGAGCCTAAACCAAGAGCCGGATACTTAACCAACTGAGCCACCCAGGTGACCCACACTGTAGTAACTTCTTTTTTTTTTTTTAATGTTTTTTATTTATTTCTAGGAGAGAGAGACAGAGACAGCGTGAGCAGGAGAGGGTCAGAGAGACAGGGAGTCACAGACTCTGAAACAGTCTCCAGGTTCTGAGCTGGCAGTCAGCACAGAGCCCGATGTGGGGCTCGAACCCACGAACCGCGAGATCATGACCTAAGCGAAAGTCAGACGCTTAACCGACTAAGCCACCCAGGCGCCCCTGTAGTAACTTCTTTAAGTGGCTTCCATGAATCCATTCCACTATAATCCATTTCCACACAGCAGCCAGCCCATCTTTTAAAAACATAAATTATCAGTATTACCACCCCACTTAAGATCAGTTTTTAAAAAAATATTTTTATTTCTTTCTAGGAGACACAGAGAGAGAGACAGCATTAGCAGGAGAGGGTCAGAGAGAGAGGGAGATACAGACTCTGAAACAGGCTCCAGGCTCTGAGCTGGCAGTCAGCACAGAGCCCGACGCGGGGCTCGAACCCACGAACCACGAGATTATGACCTAAGCGAAAGTCGGACGCTTAACCGACTAAGCCATCCAGGCGCCCCTAGATCATTTTTAACATAGTCCATGAGGCTTGATGAAGTCTCTGCTTTTTCTCTAGTCTCATACTGGAATATTCTTTCCTGGCTCCCTCCACTCTAGCCACACTGGCAGCCTGTCAGTTCTTCAAGGGCACTATATGCCTTCCAAAATCAGGACCTTTTAAGACTTGGTATATGCCTGGCACTATTCTGAGTGCTTTCCATGTATTAATTCATCTAACCCTCACAAAACCCCTATGAAGCAGGTATAATTATTCCCATTTTATAGATAGGGAAACTGAGGCACAGAGAACTTGCCCAAGGTACATATTCAGTGAGTTATAAAGGCAGGATTTGAATGTGGGCAATCTGACTGCAGTGTCAACGCTTTTAACCACTATACTTTGTTACATATGCTTTTTCTTCTCCGTGGATGCCTCTTCCTTGTTTTCTTTCTTTTCCTACTCAATTCCTGCAATCTCAGCTTACATATGGCTACCGCAGGGAAGCCGTCTCAGCTTGGATATATAACAGAAGACCCTGTTCCATAATGTCATACTACCCTACATAGTACACTATCTCATTTTAAAATGATATGTTGATATGATTACATGTTTGGTGTTTGTCACTCCCACTGGCAGTAAGTTCCATGAAAGCAGAGACTGTGTCTGCTTTGTTCAACAATGGATCCCAACACAATACCTGGCACATAATGGTGTCAATACATATTTATTGTTGAATGAATGAACAAATAAATGACTAGGAATAAGAGCGTTTTTGACATTAGAAATACACATGAAAGAAAATGGAGGGGCAGAACTGAGTATTTTATTTTATAATTGAGATGATACTATTAACAGGTAAATTACTTGTATTTTGTACAATGACCCCTAGGAGGGAAGGAAATAGGGGAAGAGAAGGGAAGGGAAGCTTCAGACTAACTGGATAGTAGCTATTATCACCAAGGAGGAAGGCCAGAAATGAAGTGAGCACTAGACAGTTGGGAAATACTAGATTGCCAGTGGAAAGAGTACCCTGGAAGGTAAGAAAACTTGACCCCTGCAAGCCTGGGTTGATCCAACTACTCACCTTCTCATCTCCTCTACCAGTGCTACTGAGCTGTTACACAACCAGTTATATTGATACCACCACAAATGCATGCTCCTAGTCAGCTACCTCTTCCATTTCCATGATTTCAAGTCTCTGTGGTCTCTTCTACCTCTTTACCCTATTATCTGGTTGCTTGCTCTTAGAACATGACTTTGCTTCCAACTACACCGAGAAGTTAAAGCTCATCAGGCTGAAAATCCCTCAATTTTCCTTCTCCCTCTAAATAATTTCACTGTATTCTTCCTATCCCAACTTCGTTTCTTCTAGTCTTGGTGGCGGGTATCCCCTCTATGGTCAAAAGCAAATCCCTCTTTATTTGTGCTCAGGATCTCAACTACTTGGAGAAGATCACTTAGCAACTAGGCCCTATACTCAGTTTTAGTCTCTCCCAATTGGTTCTTTCACTTGCTCAAGTCTCTTCCATTCTTAAAAAAAAAAAAATGCTTAATTTATTTTGAGAGAGAGAGAGACGGGGGGAAGAGAGAGAGAGATACTGCATGAGTGGGGGGGAGAGAGAGAGAGAGAGAATCCCAAGCTCAGCAGAGAGCCAATTCAGGGCTCGATACCACAAACCATGAGATCATGACATGAGTCAAAATCAAGAGTCAGACGCTCAACTGACTGTGTCACCCAGGCACACCCCAAGCCTTTCCATCTTTTTAAAAAAAATTTAATGTTTGTTGCGGCGCCTGGGTGGCTTAGTTGGTTAAGCGTCCGACTTTCGCTCAGGTCATGATCTCGCGGTTCGTGGGTTCGAGCCCCGTATTGGGCTCTGTGCTGACTGCCGGCTCAGAGCCTGGAGCCTGTTTCAGTCTGTGACTCCCTCTCTCTCTGACCCTCCCCTGCTCACGCTGTCTCTCTCTCTCTCTCTAGAAATAAAATAAAAATATTAAAAAAAATTAATGTTTGCTTATTTTGAGAGAGAAAGAAAGAGAGAGAGAGAGAGAGAGAGAGAGAGAGAGCTTGAACAGGGGAGGGTCAGAGAGAGAGGGAGACACAGAATCTGAAGCAGGCTCCAGAGTCTTAGCTGTCAGCACACAGCCTGACACAGGGCTTGAACCCACGAACTGCACCATCATGACCTGAAGTCGGATACCTAACTGACTGAGCCACCCAGGAGCCCCGCCTCTTCCATATTTTTATTTATTTATTTATTATTATTTTTTTTTTCTCTTCCATATTTTTAAAAAACAAACAGGGGCGCCTGGGTGGCTCAGCAGGTTGAGCGTCCGACTTTGGCTCAGGTCATGATCTCATGGTTCGTGGGTTCGAGCCCGGCATCAGGTTCTGTACTGACAGCTCAGAGCCTGAAGCCTGTTTCAGATTCTGTGTCTCTCTCTCTCTCTCTCTCTCTCTGCCCCTCCCTCACTCATGCTCTCTCTTTCTCTATCTCAAAATTAAGTAAAATTAAAAAAAAAAAAAAAAAAAAACAAACCAAACAGACCTACATCCTTTGACCCTTGAATACCTAGCTATTGCCTTCTTTCATTTTGCCTTCTTGAAAGAAGAGCCTACCAACTTCTTCCACTTCCTTATCTAGCATTCACTGTCCATCCCACAACAATATGAACCTCTTCTCACTGAAGTCACCAATAACCTCCTTGCTGATTAAAAAACAAAACATGGGGCGCCTGGGTGGCTTAGTCGGTTAAGCGTTCGACTTTCACTTAGGTCATGATCTCGCGGTTCGTGGGTTCGGGCCGCGAGTCGGGCTCTGTGCTGACTGCCAGCTCAGAGCCTGGAGCCTGTTTCAGAGTCTGTGTCTCCCTCTCTCTCTGACCCTCCCCTGTTCACACTGTCTCTCTCTCTCTCCTAGAAAAAAAAAATTTAAAAAACAAAACCAAACCAAACCAATGGACACTTTTCAGTTTTTATTTTACTTTATACTTCTTTATAAATTTGTACTTTTTAAAAATAACTGTGTACTTTCAATGGTCCTTGAAACTTTCTTCCCTTGTCTTCCATGATACCACTGTTTTTTCTTCCTACCTGTTGGCTCCTTCTTAGTCTCTCTTTTTTGTCTTCCTTCTTTTCCCCAGTCATTAAAAACTGCCGTTCCCTCAGAGTTCTGTCTTTGGCCTTCTCTTTTTGGCCTTTTACTCATTCAGCAAATATTTAGTGAGTACCTTGAATGTGCCATTTGATCTCATCCATTCTATAATAATTTCAGATTCCATCTAAATGCTAATGGCTCTCAAATCTGTATCTTCAATTCAGACCTCTCTACATTAAACCCAAATGACCAGCTATGTTTGAACAACTCTACTTACATGTACTCCATGTTCTTCAAATTCAAAATGCCCCAAACTGAATTTCATCATTTTCATTGTGTGTCTGGTTTCTTTCACACAACATTATTTTTATGAGATTCACCCATGTTTTTCACTCTGGTTACAAAGAGTTACTTTTATTAATTTAAAAAAAAAAATCCCCCTTGGGGCGCCTGGGTGGCTTGATCGGTTAAGCCTCCGACTTTGGCTGAGGTCATGATCTCGTGGTTCGTGGGTTCGAGCCCCGCGTCAGGCTCTGTGCTGACAGCCAGCTCAGAGCCTGGAGCCTGTTTCAGATTCGGTGTCTCCTTCTCTCTCTAACTCTCTCCTGCTCATGCTGTCTCTCTCTCCCACTCTCAGAAATAAATTTAAAAAAACAATAAATCAATCAATATGTAAATAAATAAATTTAAAAAAAATTCCCCCTTGACCCCGTTTTTCCTCCTGTATTTCCTGACTCAATGATTGGTACTACCATTTTAATCAGTTGTCCAAGTAAGAAACCTGAGAACAACCTTGATTCTCCCTACTGATCCTTCCACATCAAATTTCTTACTAAGCAAGCTCTGACATTCTACTTTCTTGGGTTCTTTTCTTTCTAATTTGTACCCTCCTCTTTATTTCTATAGCTACTGTCTTTAGTTTAGGCCATAGTTCTCACCGGGGTTATTATGATAGCCTACAGTAGATCTGTGGGGGATCTGTTCCAAGACCCCCGGTGGATGCCTCAAACTGTGGATAGTACTGAACTCTATATACTATGTTTTTTCCCATACATACATACTATAATAAAAGTTATGTGACTGTGATCCCCCTTCTCAAAATATCTTATTGTACTGTCCTTACCCTTTTCCTTGTGATGATATGAGATGATAAAATGCCTACGTAATGAGTGTCTAAGTGAGGTGAATGACATAGGCACTGTGATGTAGTGTTAGGCTACTATTAACCTTCTGACAATACGCGAGGAGAATCACCTGCTTCCAGTCCATGGGTGACCATGGGTAACTAAAACTATGGAAAGTGAAATCATGGATAAGGGGGATACTAGTGTAATTTGTTTTCCTACTTCAAGTTATACCTACTTCTAATCTACTTTCTGTATACTTGCTAGAGTGATCTCCCTAAAGCATGTATATCACCATATAGCCCACTTACTTAAAATCTTTCAATAGCTTTCCACAGCTTTCTGGTTGAATTTCAAATTCTCTAAGAGGTTATATAAGGACTTTGGAGATCTAATTCTTGCCTACCTCTCTTGACTCATCTCCCACTGCTCACTTTTTTTATCAGTGAAATCTCCAATGCCACTCCCAAATCTTAAATATGATAATAAACATGTTAACAGGAATTACCTTAAGATTTTCCCAAACCAACAGAATGCTTAGCTAATATCTCTAAACTTCTGGTAGAGAAGAAGCTGAGAAACAGAAGCTCTATCATTCCACTCACATACTTAAAATTTTTCCCATCAAATTGTAAGTCCCTTTTACCTGTTGCTTCAGATGATTAAGTTCAGCCGTTTGGGGATCGATATTAACAACAGGTTTGTTCTTGATTTTTCTTGCTCTGTCAGCATAGCGAAGGGTATTTAGTGTTTCTTCTAGATTGGAGTCAGCAGGACTCACACAGGCTATCATAAGAGTATGGCTATTACCTCCTAGAGAATCTGAAAAAGAACAACAGGAGAAAATAAAATCAAGCAAGCAGGATGCAAGTAAAGCTGTCCATTTAGGTCGGTGCCTTCAAACTCAGAGCTCTAAGGAAAAAATTCTTTATAATCTGCATATTTCCTGTTAGGAAAAATACCAAGATTTTTTGATGTGTAAATGATATAGTTTAGAATCCTATTCCATGTGTCCCCATTCATAAGATTGTGATTTCAGCAGTTAGTTGAGTTAAAACAATTCGGGCCTAGCCCAAGTAGGTTAGGAGCCACTGTTGAAATTAAACATTCTTAGGATGCCCCCTCTAGGTAGGTTTTAATTCTTCAGGGAGTTCTGCTTATGAAGTACTAATAAACAGTAATCAAGTTCATTTTCGGTTACAAACTACTAAGTTCAGTTGGCATTCTGTAGATTTCTTGGCTCTCAAAGCCATCTATGAAGACACCTTTCCATTATCTTATAAGCCTGCTTGCCAACAGGTAGGTCTCTTTCCAATTTATCGGTTAGACAGCTCTGTATGGGATAGTCCAAAAATCTGCTTACTGATGCCGTCTTCACTTTCTCAACACTATTCCTCTGAGTTACTCTCTTATTTTTAGAGGCACTCTGGGCTTACCTTGAAGCAGTCGAGTCAACTTGGAATCTCTGTAGGGCACAAAGCCACCCTTTTTGTCATCTCCAAGAGCACTGATTACATTTCCCAAGCACAGGAGGCCTCGGTTAATATTAATGCCTAGCAGCAGGAAACACAATTTTAAATTGCTTGGTAGAGCATCGAACATATACCTACATAAAATAAAAACCTCACAGAAATATTAAATCATCAGTCTTAAGGAGACTTCCTGATCCTGTTTGCTTTTCTGATGACAAAGGTCTAAATGTTGGATACGCACAAGTGAATTTGTTGACACTTCTTGCCCTTTCCCATGGAAACAAAGTAGACAGATAACTATCACCATGACAACAACCATTTGTATATTTACTTTTCATACCCATTCCCACTTTTAATTCTCAAATTAGTGCTGAGAAATTAGATGAACAGCTATTTTTTAACTTGTCGCTAAATTATTTTTACTATCATTCTTACTTTACAGATAAGGAAACTAGTTCAGAGTTTCTATGACTTGTCTAAGGTCAAACAGCTGGTGAGTGGTAGGCCTGACATTCCATCTTGGGATTTTAGTTAAGTCTGATGCTCTTTCTTTCACACCACACAGGAATACATTTTCTCTTGTTGCTTTAAAAAGGGTAAAGATTCTTTTCTACTTCTTTAATTCCAAAGTTTGTTTTTTAAACCCTGAGGTCCTTCTAAAGCCTCTGACCTTCCCATGATTACATTTACTGTGAAAAACCTACATAGTATAGTGGTTAAGTGCATGGGCTTTAGTGTTAGATAGACCTAGGTTCTAATCCTCGCTCTATCACAGACTACCTATATGATTTTGGGTAAGTTCTGCTCTAAAATGAGGCACATCTATCTACTTCATTGGGTTGTGGTGGGGAATTAAATGAGATACTCATACAAAGTGGGGCGCCTAGGTGGCTCAGTCGACTGAGTGTCCTACTTTGACTCAGGTCATGATCGCACGGTTTGTAGGTTCAAGCCCTGCATCCAACTCTCTGCTGTCAGCACAGAGCCTACTTCAGATCCTGTCCCCTTCTCTCTGCCCTTACCCTGCTCATGTGCTCTCTCTCAAAAATAAAAAAAAAAGATAATTGTACAAAGTTAAATGATAAACAAATGGTATCATTTTTATTAACGCTACTCTACATTTTATTTACTTAGCCATACTTTGGACTCTCATACAATCAGAAATAACTGTATCTACAAGATCCTGAGCTCCAAAACTCCTCTCTGACTGCATTCTACTAGCCTTTCATTTCTTTCATGGACCTGAGTTGAAGTCGGACACTCAATCGACTGAGCCACCTAGGCGCCCCACTTTGTATAAGTATCTCATTTAACCCCCCACCACAACCCAATGAGGTAGATAGATGTACCTCATTTTTGGGCAGAACTTACCCAAAATCATATAGGTAGTCTGTGATAGAGCCAGGATTAGATAAATGATAAATACATTGTGGAGATCAAAGTTATCTGCAAGGCAAGGTTTCCTTCTCCTCACCTCATAGCCTTTTCTTTGCTGTTATTGATTCCTTCATCCTTCTCCTCATTTCAGAGGAGTAAATAACCACCTTTAGTTCCCCTTTAACCTGCTGGTGTCTCTAGTCCCCTATTTTCTCTGGGACCCTGAAACCTTTCATCTTCTCCCTCTCTCTTAGATCTTCAATTTATTTTCCCTTCACTAATTCCTTCTTTTCAGTATATATATACATGCTCAAATCTCCCCAATCTAAAATAAAACCAATCCCTTCAAGCAACCATTCCTGTCTTTTCCATTTATTGCCAGCTGAAAGGGATACCATTTTTCAGGGCCATTTATCTTACCCAGGATGTGAAGGAGAGTCTTCTGAGATTTATCAAAGCTGCTCACCAATACCTGAACTAATTCTTATTATATTAGTTCATTCCTTTCTTTTCTTTCCCCTTTGAGCCAAACAGAACACGGTTCCATCTCACTGGTTCATATCCCATTTGGGATGTTAAGGAAGAGACTGCTGAGGTTTTTCAAACCTGCTGAGCAAAAAACTTCCATCTATAGTTTCATATAAGAACAACAATAAAAAAAATCTAGATGAACCCTGAGAAGAATCTATGGCAACTCTGATCTAAGCAAGAATCATCCACTTGGGTATAAAGAGGCCTTTTTTTTTCTTTTTCATGAGAATTGGAACTTTGGAATAGAAAGAAGCAAGGGAAATGAATGTCTCTCTAGAAAGAAACCATCACAAAACAGGATTTGATTTTCTGCTAAGAGATTTAAAATGATGAGTTCTTGACATGGATGGAGTATATACATCATACACTGGGAAGAACATGTTTGCAGAGATTTAAATTTCTGATCAATTATGGCTATGGAGAAAAAAAAATGTCCAGATAAAATTATAAAACCAGAAGTTTTTCTAAGGATAAGACTAGATCAATCAAGAAGATGATCAAGAATATTATTTGACATTTTTGGGTGTTTATTTACTATGGCAACAAACAAATTTTGCTTTTTAGGGGACATCTGGCAATATCTGGAGATGTTTTGGTTGTCACAATTTGTGGGGTGGCAGAGAGTGCTACTGGTATCTGGTGGTTAGAGGGCAAGGATGCCACTAACTATCCTACAAGGCACTGGACAGCCCCCCCCCCAAATTGTTTGATCTGAAATATCAATAGTGCCACAGCTGAGAAACCCTGCTCTATAGATGAAGAAAATATCTGCAAGCCTAAGGCAGGTAGCTAAGTAAAATGGGGTGAAAAAGGGAATTAATATAGTATCGATATGGTGCGCCTAGTCAGAGAGAAAGGGAATGATCTGTTACTGCAACAGATCACAAAACTTACAGGAGTAAGTACTAAGAACGGATAGAGTGGAAAGCAATTTGATTAGGACACAGAATCTTCCTTCAAACTCTGCCTCTGCAACCTACCAATATGTGTGAACTTGTATAAGCCAATGAAACTCTCCTTTATTCATAAAACATGTGTAATACATACCTTACCTCGGGGGACTATGATAAAAATCAAGTGTGATCTACAAAGTGCTACCTACATGTAAGTTTTTATTAATAGAGTAGACGAACTTGGATTATTTGGATTTCTACTAAATTACATGAGGCTCAAAGCAGAGCACCTGACAAATTCCTAATCTACTCTGATGACAGTTTCTTCACTCAGAAGATACTGTGAGTGAATAAGGAAATGGCTGTTTCAAGCTGATACACATGGAAGAACTGATTTTATAAGTAAAATGACGGGAATCTGTTTATTGGGGACTGAGGGGAACGGTCATACACCAGTATGCTAGATGTTAAGAAAACAGATCTCCAAAATTCAGAAAAAAGACAACTAACTTTCTGGGAACAGGATGTACTAAAAGGGAAAAAGGATAGAAGGCTTTCAAAACATAAAATTGTAAGTATCTAGTTACAAATCATTCCAATAAAAAATCGATGTAGCTTCGCAGAAATCAATGTAACAAACTCATATACAAAAAGAACACAGAGCATCATAGGGAAGTTTGACCACCAGCATTTCTCTCCTCTCTCTCCTTAAAGCACCACTAAAAGGAATTTTATTTATTTTTTAAATATTTTATTTATTCATTTATTTATTTATTTATTTATTTATTTATTTATTTTTATTTATTTCTAGGAGAGAGAGAGAGACAGCGTGAGCAGGGGAGGGTCAGAGAGAGGGAGACACAGACTCTGAAATAGGCTCCAGGCTCTGAGCTGGCAGTCAGCACAGGGCCCGGCGGGCTCGAACCCACGAACCGCGAGATCATGACCTAGCGAAATCGGACGCTTAACCGACTAAGCCACCCAGGCGCCCCTAAATATTTTATTTATTTTTGAGAGAGAGAGAGAGAGAGACAGCATGAGCAGGGGAGGATCAGAGCGAAAGGGAGGCACAGAATCTGAAACAGGCTCCAGGCTCTGAGCTGTCAGCACAGAGCCCGATGCGGGGCTCGAACCCACGAGCCGTGAGACCATGACCTGAGCCGAGGTCGGATGCTCAACGGACTGAGCCACCCAGGCGTCCCTTAAAAGTACTCACCCATAAGATTACAGAACATAGGAGAGAAATATCAGTGGAGAAGAGGTTTCAACATATTTTTAGAGTATAGGTAGAAAAGCAATAACTGACTTAGCAAGATGGAAGAAGCCTCAATCTGAAGAGCCTTCAGAGGGACAATAATGACGACAGTGACAATAACAGCTATTTATATAGTGTTTACTATAAGCCAGACACTATTCTAGGTACTTTATACATATTAACTCATTTAATCCTCACAATAGTCCTATAAAATATGATCATACCTATACTGACAGATATAAGAGCTGAAGCACAGAAAGGTTAGGGAAGTGGCCTAAGGTCACACAGTAAGTAAGTGGCAGAGTCAGGACTCAAATAAAGGCAGTCTGGTTCCAAAGTCCATGGTCTTAATCTCTATGCTCTATGGAAATGTGCTGACTCAGAGGCACCAAGTACACTGGAAAGGGGACAGACTTGAGGCTGAAAAGAGGGCACTGGTAGAAAATGCATATAAAGAACTTTGGAACTCTCAAGTCTCTGCCCCAGAGCCATGCAATTAACGTGTTCCCCATTCTCCATCATTCCCAGGTTACTTAATGGGATGGTTTTTCTAATACCCACCCATTAAATGTTGATATTCTCTTGAAACTGTCTTAAACTCTTGGCTTACTATCTATATTCTCCCTAGGTTATTTTATACAGCCTAGAGTTCCAGTAAATACCTATAAGAATGACTCCCTAATCTGCATCTCCAAACCAGACCCCTCTCTGTTGTCCAAAGCTATATTTTGGCTGCCTACTGAATACCCTCCAGTGGGCTGTGCCCATGAGGCACTGCATAACAATACTGGACAAAACAGAATTCATCTTTCAGTGTGAAATCTTTTTCACTTCCAGCATTGTTCCTTTCCATTTTCTCACCATCTAACCAGTCATCCAACAAACAGTAAACCTGAGACATCCTGGACTTATCTTTTTTCTCACCCTACACATCCGAGTCCTTTTCATCAAATACTTAGTGAATAGGCACAATGTTTCACCACTGTGCTAGTATTAGAGATACAAAGATGAGTAAGTCACAATTCCCACTCTCAAGGAGTTCATAATCTAAAAGGAGAGAGAGGTGCACAAACAAAAATAATTGCAAATATAACATTAAAGGAAGAGACACGTATACTCAAAATGGGTTCTCATAAGAGGGAGTGGTAAACTACCCGGGAAGGTAACAGACGGCTTCAGAAAAGAATGAAAAATTTGAGCTGAACTGTGAAGGCTGACTAGAACAGTGCCAGTGGAGGAGGGAAGGGTAGGAAAGAACAGTGCAGGGCATTCCAGGCAGAGGAAGTAGCATATGCCAAGGCACATATTTGTGAAGAACTACGGGTAGTTCAATATGAATACAATGCAAGTTATGAGATGGAGAGTGACAAATAATGGGGTCGCAGCATAGCTCGGGAGAGATCGTAACCGCACGACAGATAGGTCGGTCTCAGGTATTTGTATTTCTCCCGTAGGGCAGTGGTCTTCAAACTGTGTCCCTCAGAACCTTAGGGATACTTTAGGGAACTGCAGAGATTCTTCAGAGTTTCTGCAATGGTCATTTGGGTTTTGTTTTTAAATTTTTTTTACTGTGGTAAGCTAGGAACACTTGGGTGGCTCAGTCAGTTAAGTGTCCAACTTTGGCTCAGGTTCGTGAATTTGAGCCCCATATCAGCCTCAGAGCTGACAGCTCAGAGCCTGGAACTTACTGTGTTAAGATATAAGTGACATAAAATTTACCATTTTAACCATTTTTAAGTGTACAGGTCAGTAGCATTAAGTACATTCACACTGTTGTTTACCATCACCACTACTTACAGTCATTTTAACTATTTTAAAAATTGTCTTTCCACAGCTCACTCCAGTGTGCTGTATTTCAAATATTAACATTCTGGAGTCTACCAACACACTGTCTTGTGCAGCAAGGTTAATTAATTTTTCTGCAGTCTTTGAAAATACTTCTAATATATGTGCATGTCTGAATGTCTTGCAAATGTGTATTTTAAAGCTGTGGCTTTGCATAAACTTTTTCCTGGTCACATGCTCGCTCATGGAAAATTGTGCAAGTTATTATACCACTATAGTAAAAGTTTGTACAGAAACACCAGGCAGAGGTAGTTCCTCAAATTCATGCACTCATCACTGCATCAACATCAGTTGTGTGGTACCAAATGAATGTTCGCAATCTACATGTTCACTGATGGATGAATAGACACATAGAAGTCAGTGTACACACACACACATACACACAAAGGAATATTATTCAGCCACATAAAAGAAGGATATCCTGCCTTTTGCAACATGGATGAACCTGGAGAACAAACATTATGCTAAGTGAAATAAGTCAGATGGAGAAAGACAAATACTGTATGTTCTCACTTATACATGGAATCTAAACAAGCTGAACTCACAGAAAGAGTGGAATGGTGGCTGCTAGAGGCTGAGGAGTGGGAGAAATGGGGAGATGTTGGTTAAAGAGTACAAACTTCCAGCTATTAGATAAGTAAGTTCTGGGGATCTCGTGTAAAGCACGGTGACTATAATTAACATTATAGTATTATATACTTGATAGTTGTTAAGAGAGCAAATCTTAAATGTTAGCACCATGTATGCGCATCCACACACACACACACACACACACACACACAAACACAAACTAATTATATGAGTGGATAGAGGTGTTAACTAACCTTACTGTGGTAATCTTTTCACAATACATACATGTATCCAATAATCACACCTTAAACTTGCATATATGCCAATAATATCTCAATAAAAGCTGGAAAAAAGATTAAATGCGATAGCACATATGAAGCACTTAGTGAATGGCACTCCAGAAAAAATGTTTTAGTGCTTCGTGTAAACTTTGCAAGTATCCTGTTAAGCATTTATAGTTATCACATAATATAAACTAGAAAAGATATTTCTAGTGATAAAGCGTTGGATTTAAATGTCCTATCATGTGAAACTCCTGGATCTAGTTAAATAGTTGAGGAGAATCCTGAGGTTGTAATTTGGGTGGTTAAAAAGTGTTTAGGGGCATTGGGGTGGCTCAGTCGATTGAGTGGCCCATTCTTGATTTTGGCTCAGGTCACCATCCCAGGGTCATGGGATTGAGCCCCACATCGGGCTCTGCACTGTGTGGAGCTTGCTTAAGATTATCTCTCTTTCTCCCTATGCTCCTCTCCTCTGCTTGTGTGTGCTTTCTCTCAAATGAAAAAATAAATAAATAAAAGTGTTATTTTTTCTTAAATAAAATAAATAATAAAAGTGTTCTTAAAAAGAATTATAATTCACAGCTACATATCAGTATGAATCAGGATATTCTTGGTAATGTGTCACCAGAATAAATTATAGGAAAAATTAGATGCAAAACCTTAAATAAGATTCTGTCATCCAGAATCCCCATTATGTCATATACTAAGAATGAAGAATGTTCACTAGAGCTTACTTTGTAATAGTGAACACCTAGAATCAACCTAAATGTTCATCAGTAAGGGAATGGTATAGTAAATACAATGGTATATCTATACAATATATAGACATGAAAAAGAATGTGGTAGAGCTATTTAAGTTAACATGGGACAACCTCCAACATATATCATTCAGTAAAAAAAATAAAGGGTAGACTAGAACAGAGTACATTACATGCCTCTATTTGTATAGAAAGAGAAAATACCTAGAAATGTGGACTGGGGATTTGGGGAAAGAGAAAAATTTGCTTTTCATTATAGTGCATTTAAAAAAGTTTTTACTTCAAAATAATTATTTAGATTCACAGGAAGTTGCAAAGAAACGTACAGGAAGGTATTGTGCACCATTCACCCAGCCTCCCCAATGGTAACATATTGCACAGCTATAGCACAGCATCAAACCCAGAAAATTAACATTAGCACAATCCCCAGAGCTTATTCAGATTTCAACAGTTTTTACATGTACTGTGTGTGTGTGTGTGTGTGTGTGTGGTTCTGTGCAATTTTATCACATGTATAACTTCAAGTAACCATCACCGAAACCAAGATACAGACAGTCCTATTACCACACAGCTTTCTCATGCTACGCTTTATACACAGACCTACTCCTTTACCTCCCAATTGCTAAATCCTGTCAACCATTAATCTGTTCTCCCTTATAATTTTGCTACTTCAAGAATGTTTAAATGGCATCATACAGTATGTAACCTTTTGAGACTGGCCTTTCTTCCCCCACTCAAGGTGTTGTCTATATCAACAGTCATTCCTTTAAAAAAATTTTTTTTAATGTTTTATTTATTTCTGAGAGAGAGAGAGAGAGAGAGACAGCGTGACCAGGGGAGGGTAAGAAAGAGAGGGAGACACAGAATCTGAAGCCGGCTCCTGGCTCTGAGCTGTCAGCACAGAGCCCAATGCGGGGCTCAAACCCATGCACCATGAGATCATGACCTGAGCCAACGTCGGACGCTTAACCAACTGAGCCATCCAGGTGCCCCCATTCCTTTAAAAAAAGTTTTTTTTAATGTTTATTCATTTTTGAGAGAGAGAGAGAGAGAGAGAGAAAGAGAGAGAGAGAGAGAGAGAGAGAGAGACATGCGCATAAGTGGAGGAGGAGGGGCAAAGAGAGAGGGAGATACAGAATCTGAAGCAGGCTCCAGGTTCTGAGCTGTCAGCACAGAGCCCAATGTGGGGCTTAAACTCATGAACCACAAGATCATGATCTGAGCCAAAGTCGGATGCTTAACTAACTGAGCTACCCAGGTGCTCCAACAGTCATTCCTTTTTATTGCTTAGTAGTATTACGTGACATGGATGTACCACATTTTGTTTAACCATTTGCCTGCTGATGGACATGTGAATCATTTCCAGTTTTTGGTTATTACAAATAGAGCAGCCATGAACATTCATGTACGGACTTCTGTGTGAACATACACTTTCTCTGGGATAAAGTCCAATAGTGCAATTGCTGCATTGTTTGATAAGAACATATTTCGTATTTCCCAAAGTGACTGTACCTTTCTACATCCACCAGCAATGTATGAGAGATCCAATTCTTCCACATTCTTAGCAGCATTTGGTATTGTCACTATTTTTTCTTTTAGCTATTATGGGAGGCGTTCAATGATATCTCATTGTGGTTTTCATCTGTATTTGCTTAATGACTGAGGATGCTGAACACCTTTTCATGCAGTTGTTGCCATCTGTATGTTCTCTTTGGTGAAACATCTGTTTGTGTCTTTTGCCTACTTTGTAGTTGGATTGATTTTTACTATTGAGTTTTCAGAGTTCTTCATATATTCTAGATACAAGTCCCTCGTTGTACTGCATTTTTTGTTATGGAAAATTCCATGATATGACAGTTAACATAAAGAAACTGTGACCATAAACTAGCTATAATATTCTTATTATTTGAAGATTGACTTTGTTATAAATTTGAACTTATAAAATAAATTTACATGAATTTAAAATCTATTCTTTATTTCAACTGTTAGAATTTGTTGTAAGATTTCACTTAAAGAAGAGTTCCTCTGCTTTTTTTTAAAGAATGTTTTATTTATTTTTGAGAGAGAGATAGAGACAGCATGAGCAGGGGAGGGCCAGAGAGAGAGAGGGAGGCACAGAATCCGAAGACAGGCTCCAGGGTCTGAGCTGTCAGCAGAACCTGATGCAGAGCTTGAACCCACAAACCGTCAGATTATGACCTGAGCCAAAGTTGGATGCTTAACCGACTTAGCCACCCAGGCACCCCAGTTCTTCTGCTTCAAAAGGAAGGCAGATAGGGGCGCCTGGGTGGCTCAGTTGGTTAAGCGTCCTACGTTGGCTCAGGTCATGATCTCATGGTTCGTGGGTTCGAGCCCTGTATCAGGCTCTGTGCTGACACCTAGCTCAGAGGCTGGAGCCTGTCTTTGGATTCTGTATCTCCCTCTCTCTCTGACCCTTCCCTGATCACACTCTCTCTCTCTCTCTCTCTCAACAATTAAAAAAAAACAAGAAAAGAAAGGCAGATAAAAACATCTGCTGTAGATGATGGAAACAAGTGAAAAGTTTTAAAGAGGAGGTATACGTGATTGAATTTGGATTTGGTAAATATTACTTTGGTCGTCAGTAGGGAGGTCAATTTGGGAGTAAAAAACTGGTGTTTTAAGAAACTATTTAGGGGGCACCTGGGTGGGTCAGTCAGTTGAGCATCTGACTTTGGCTCAGGTCATGACCTTGTGGTCCATGGGTTCAGCCCCACATAGGGCTCTGTGCTGACAGCTCAGAGCTTGGAGCCTGCTTAGGGTTCTGTGTCTCCCTCTCTCTCCTTTGGTCCTCCGCAACTTGTACGCTCTCTCGCGCGCGCTCTCTCTCTCTCAAAAGTAAATAAACATTAAAAAAAGAAACCTTTTAGGAGGTTATTTTAATAGTTCAGGTGAGAGATCTCCAAGGACTGGAAGAACAGAAAAGGAATGAAGGAGACAGAATTCTGTCAAAGGTATTTGGGACAGGGGCACCTGGGTGGCTGGGTCAGTTAAGTGTCCGACTTTGGCTCAGGTCATGATTGTGCAGTTCATGACTTCAAGACCTGTGTCAGGTTCTGTGCTGACAGCTCAGAGCTTGGATCCTGCATCAGATTCTGTGTCTGTCTCTCTTCCCTTCCCCTGCTCATGCTCTCTCCCTCTCAAAAATAAAACAATAAATTTTTTTTTAAAAAAGGTATTTGAGACATAAAAATGACATGACCAAGAAACCTTTTAAATGTGGGAGATGAGAAAGAAAGAGAATGAATGCAACATGTGCTCATATTCTGGGGATAAGGCAGATATGCATTCATCCGGCCAACCAACTGAACATTCATTGTGTGCCAGGCATGGTGCTTGGCACAGTTGGCAGGAAAATAAGAACTGGTCTTTACCTCCAAGGAACTCAAAGTCTAGTGGGGAAAACAGACAAATAATTACAATGAAAGGGAGAATGCAGTGAAACTTGGCAGGGTAGCAATTGACTGGGAAGGGAAGTAATCTATATCATGATAAGGTTTTAGGTTATAGGCTTTTAGGTAAATGCATTTGTCAAAACTCAGCTAGCATACACTTAAAATTTGTGCTTTCCATTCTTTCAAAGTTTACATTAAAAATATAAACAAATACTAAATTCCACTTAACAACATGTAAACTTAAGTATTTAGGAGGAAGTGTACTAATGTGTGCAATTTACTTTAAAATGCATTTGAAAAAGTATATGGTTTAATGAGTGGCTAGATAGATACGTCATAAAGCAAATAGAGTAAAATGTTAATGGTGGAATACAGATGCTAGGTTTAGGGCTGTTCTTATAAAATCTTTTAACTTTGTTGTATCTTTGAAAAATTTCATAATAAAGTGTTAGGAAAAGACACTATGGAGCACCAGCTGATGCTGTGCTCCATATTAGAGGTTTCACAGTTATGTGACATCTAAATGGTGAATTGACATATTAGTAAGAATTGCCAGTCAGTCCAAAAGGGAGCAAGAACTCAGGCACTCAGTCAGGACCAACTATGTGTCAGGCACTATGCCAGGCCCTAAGGATTCAAAGATGAATGAGACCCTTTGCCTGGCTTGCTGTCTACTGGGGGAGTCAGTCATTTTAGGAGATGACCGTATGACAGAGTTGGGTTAGTGCTACTGTAGGAAAGAGGTGAGCACAAGATGGCAGGGGGACTGAAGGTGGTCAAAGAAAATTTCTTCAAGGGTATGAAGTCAGAGCCAAGCATTGAAGGGCAAAAAAAATTAGCCATGTGAGGACAGAAGGAAGGCACTTCCGGCAGAGGGAGAGTAATGTATGAAGCAGTACGGACAAGAGAGAACTTGGCACACTTAGAGTGGCTATGCAGATTGCAAGAGAGGGGTGAGGAGAGGAGAAGCTGGCCAGGTAGGCAAGGCCAGAGCACAAAGCTCATGCCGAGCAGTGTACTACAAAGTGAGGAGCCACGAGGAGAGCTCTAAGCAGGGATATCCAGTTTAGGAAAACATCCTGGCGGCTGATTGGTAGAAGGCTTGCATGGGTGCTTGACTGAAAAAGAAAGGGAAACCAGATGGAAAGCTTGCTATAAGCTAAGGAATGATGAATGCCTGAACTAAGATAGTGGTAGTAGGATACGAGAAAAGAAATTGATGAGAAAGAGATGAGAAAGTAAGACTGGAAGAACTTGGGGAATGATGGGATTGGGAGGAGCCAGAGTGAAGGAAGAGCATAGCTTGATGCCCTCGTTTCTGGCATGGGTTACTGAGAGCATACTGGTATTATATACTGAAGGTGATGAAAGGGCAGCTTTCACAGAGGCTGAGAGGGATGAGGAGTTCGGTTTTAAATATATGGAAGGGGAGGTGTCTGTGGGACATCTGTGACCTGTCTCACAGGCAACTACATTTAGAGGCTGAAATGTAGATGTGAGATATGCGCTGGAGCTAGAGGTCTGGGATGGACAGCGTGTAGGTAGGAGTTAAAAGTATCTAAGTGGGTGAGACCACCTACGGTGGTGCAAAGAGGTGATGGGCTTAAACAGTGGGAAGAGAAAGAAAGAAAAAATCCAGGACAGAACCTGAGCTGGTTCAGGTAGGTATAGGGGGTGGAAGAAGAGGAGCTCAAGAGAGTCCTCAGAAAACAGGAAGCCCAGGAGAGGGCAGTGTCACAGATCCAAGGGAGGTAGGAGACTGTCCAGATGAAGAGGCAGGGTGTCAGACACTGTGGAGTCACCAAGTAAGAGGAGGACTGAAAAGAGCCTAATGGATTCTGTTTTTCAGGTCACTGGGTAACCTCGGCAGGAACAGTTTCAATGGGATGAGGATGGGGCGGGGAGGGGGGGTGGGGGCTGGCAAGCAGAGTGAAAGGTAAAGGGTAGAGAACAGTAGTAGGGGGATGAAAGATTTTGTTTTCTTTTAAAATAGGTAAAACACAGGGGCGCCTGGGTGGCTTAGTCGGTTAAGCGTCCGACTTTCGCTTAGGTCATGATCTCGCGGTCCGTGGGTTCGAGCCCCGCGTCGGGCTCTGTGCTGACTGCCAGCTCAGAGCCTGGAGCCTGTTTCAGTCTGTGACTCCCTCTCTCTCTGACCCTCCCCTGCTCACGCTGTCTCTCTCTCTCTCCTGGAAAAAAATAAAACATTAAAAAAAAAATTAAAATAGGTAAAACACATCAGTATGCTTCTATGTTGGGGTGGGGAGGGAAAGCCAGTAAAAAGGGAGAGGTTAAAAACAAAGGAGGAAATAGGCGCTTGATGGAGCCAGATTTGCGAGGCGGTGAAGAGGGGAAAAAAAAAATCTAGCAGAGAACATAGGAACACAACAGCACAGAGATCTGAAATGAGATTACTGTTTGGAAATGATGAGTAGACTGCTGTGACTGGAACCTTGTAGTTTGTAGGCAAGTGGTGGGAGATAAAGCTGGAAATACAGAGGGGCCAGAAACTAACAATGTAGTCTCCTGGTACTAGAGAATCTCAAGGAGTAAAAAAAAAAAGCAAAACAAAAAAAACCATTAGAAGATGGAATGGTTACAAGGGCAACATCAAAAAATCGAAGACTCAAGTTGGACCTGGAAAACATGGCTGTGTTGTAGATAGTTTGATGGGGGAGGAGAGCATGGCAGCATTCTGGAAAAGAGGAGGAGATGGCTGTGATGAAAATGCATAGAAGCCAGAATTAGCCGGGCATGTTGTGAAGGCTGTGGAGCTGGGGTGGCAGGTGTGGGCAGGGGAAGCTGTGAAAGACAGCTGAGCAGGCAGGCTGGGACCAGGGTACGTGGGGCCTGGAAAGCCTGGCTGTGGGGTTTAAACTTCATTCTGGAAGCAGTGACGTGCCACTTAGTTTCTAATCAGGGAAAGTACCATGTACAAAGTGGTGTTTTAAGGAGGTTAATGTAGGTATGGTATTTAGAATGAAAAGTCTCCTTGGAGCCACCTAGGAGGCTCTTCTCCAGGTGTGCAGGATGAAGGCACGGACTTTGCAGAGGCAGAGGAACAGACTGGAAGTGGGCACATCTGTACAATATTACTAAGGAAGAACTAACATCAGGTACTGGGTACTCATCCCTAATCGAGGAGATCATGCTGGGTGCAAATAATTAGCTTGACGGAACAGGACAAAGCAAAAGCAAAAGAGAATGAAAAGGAATAATTTGAGTTAGAAAAAGAACTAAGAGAATGAGGATTTACAAACCAGGAGAAGTTACAAGAAGGGTGTGTTCAAATGTCAAAGCCACTAAGAGGTCAGATAAGACGATCACTAAAAAGAACCAATTCGTTTTGGTAATTAAAATATAACTGATGATCTTTTTACATAGCGGTTTTAGCAAGGTGGCTAAAGATAGACTACCAAGAGAGTGAATCAGGTTCCTAGACAGACAAAATCAATATTAAAAATAAGTTTTACTTCCATGTACCAAAAACAATGTTAGAATATGAAATTTTTAAATATCCTACTTACACTAGTTACATGAGTTTGTTCAACTTGTGAAAATTCAGCAAGCTATTTGCTTACATGTAACTTCCTGGTTTTACACTATACTTCAATAAAAAAGATTTTATAATATCACTTCTAAACCCACAACTACATGGTCAATCTTCAACACACAAGAAAGAATGTCCAATGGGAAAAGGACATTCTCTTCAACAAATGATGATGGGAAAACTGGAGAGCTACATGCAAAAGAATGAAACTGGACCACTTTCTTACTCCATACATGAAAATAAATTCAAAATGGATTAAATGTGAGGGATGCCTGGATGGCTCAGTAGGTTAAGCATCCAACTCTTAATTTTGGCTTAGGTCACAATCTCATGGTTGGTGAGACTGAGCCCTGCATCGAGCTGTGCACTGACAGCGTGGAGCCTGCTTGGGATTCTCTCCTTTCTCTTTCTCTCTCTCTCTCTCTCTCTCTCTCTGTACCCTCCCCCTTCTTGTTCTTGGGCTCTCTCTCTCTCTCTCTCTCTCTCTCACAAAATAAGTAAACATTAAAAAAAGACTTAAATTTGAGACTTGAAACCAAAAAAATTCTAGAAGAGAGCATAGGCAGTAACCTCTTTGACATCGGCCATAGCAACTTCTTTCTAGATACGTCTCTGGAGGCAAGGGAAACAAAAGCAAAACTAGACTATTGGGACTTCATCAAAATAAAAAAGCTTCTGCACAGTGAAGGAAACAATCAGTACAACTAAAAGGCAACCTATGGCATAGGGGAAGATATTGCAAATGACATATCTGATAAAAGGCTAGTATCCAAAAGGTATATATAATATTTTTAAAGTTTATGTATTTATTTAGAGAAAGAGAAATTGCAAATGAGGGAGGGGACAGAGAGAGAGAGAGAGAGAATCCCAAGCACAGTCCATGTTTTCAGTGTGGAGCCCACCACAGGGCCCGATCCCATGACCTTGGGATCATGACTTGAGCCAAAATGAAGAGTTGGAGTCTCAACTGTCTGAGCCACCCAGGTACCTTAATTTCCAAAATATATTAATAACTTATAAAACTCAACACCCATAAAACAGATAATCCAATTAAAAACGGGCAGAAGTGGGGCACCTGGGTGGCTCAGTCGATTGAAGGTCCGACTTTGGCTCAGGTCATGACCTCATGGTTCGTGGGTTCGAGCCCCGTGTTGGACTCTGTGCTGACAGCTAGCTCAGAGCTTGGAGCCTGTTTTGGATTCTGTGTCTCCCTCTCTCTCTGACCCTCCCCTGCTCGCACTGTCTCTCTCCCTCCCTCCCCCTTATCCCCCTCTCTCCCTCCCTCCTTCTTTCTATCTCAGAAATAAATAAAAACATTTAAAAAATTTTTTCAAATGGGCAGAAGACCTATACAGACATTTCTCCAAAGAAGACATATTGATGGCCAACAAACATATTAAAAGAAAGATGTTCAACATCACTTACCATCAAGGAAATGCAAACCAAAATTACAATGAGCTATCACTCAAACCTGTCAGAATGGCTGAGGTCAACAACATAAGAAAATAGGTGTTGGCAAGAATATGGAGAAAAAGGAACCCTCCTGCACTGTCGGTGGGAATGCAAACCGGTGCAGCCACTCTGGAAAACAGTATGGAGGTCCCTCAAAAAGTTAAAAATAGAACTATCCTAAGATCCAGCAATTGTACTACTGGGTATTTACGCAAAGAATACAAAAACACTAATTCCACCTTTATGGTTATGGGAACATTATTTAAAATAGCCAAATTATGGAAGCAGCCCAAGTGTCCATTGATTGATGAACAAATAAAGTGGTATATACATACAATGGAATATTATTCAGCCATAAGAAAGAATGAAATCCTGCCATTTGGAATGACATGGTTGAAGCCAGAGTATTATGCTAAGCAAAATAACTCAGAGAAAGAAAATACTGTATGATTTCACTCATATATGGAATTTAAGAACCAAAACAAATGAGCAAAGGGAATAAAAGAGAGAAACCAGGAAACAGATTAATTACAGAGAACACAATAACAGTTACCAGAAGGGAGGTAGATGGGGGGTCGAGTTAAATAGATGATGAGGATTAAGGAGTGCACTCTTCATCTGATAAGCAGTAGGTGATATACGGAACTGTTGAATTGCTATATTGTACAACTTGAACTAATGTTAACTAAATGGAATTAAACTAAAAAACTTAAAAATACATATCACTTCTAATACTGTCAAAATACAAACTACCTATCAATAGAACAAAAGATGTATGGGGCGCCTGGGTGGCTCAGTTGGTCAAGTGACCACCTTTAGCTCAGGTCATGATCCTGCAGTCTTTGAGTTTGAGCCCCATGTCAGACCTTGTGCTGACAGCTCGGAGCCTGGAGCCTGGAGCCTCTTTAGGGTTTTGTGTCTCCCTCTCTCTCTGCCCCTCCCTCAATCACTCTCTGCCTCTCTCTCATTCAAAAACATTTAAAAAGTTTAAATGTTAAAAAAAAGAACAACAGATGTAGAAGACATCTATAAGGAAAACTATTGTACAATATGAAAGAAGTCCTAAGTAAATGGAGAGATATACTATGGACATAGATTTGGAATTTAATTTGATTTAATGAAATAGACTGCCCAGAAACAGACTGAAACATATTTGGGCCTTAATATATGACAGAAGTGGCACTGCTCAGCAGTGGGAAAAGGACAGACTTTTTAATAAATAGTGCTAGGACAAATGGGTATTTATGTGGACAAACAAAATTGGATCTTCACATCATACCATGTACAGGAAACAGTTCTAGGTGTATTAAAGACTTAAATGCAAAAGGCAAAACTATGAAGCTTTTATTAAAGAATCTAAAAGAATATTTTTAAGACCTTGCAGTACTGAAGGATTTCTTAAACAAGACCAAAAATAAAGGAATCATAAATGAAGAGAGTGAAAAGACAAGCCAGAGATAAGAGAGAAGACATTTGCAAAACATATGAGAGTGGGGAGGTTTGCAATAAATATAACTGAACAGTGAATAGAATCTATAATATATAAAAAACTACTTTTTAAAATCAGTAACTTATGAGAGAGACTCTTGAATATTGAGAACAAACTGACTGATGGGGGTGGGGGAGATGGGAAAAGGGGGATGATGGGCGTGGAGGAGGGCACTTGTGGGGATGAACTGGGTGTTATGTGGAAACTTCTTTGACAATAACTATTTGTAAAAAAATAAAAAATTAAAAAAATTAAAAAAAAAAAAGAAAAACAAACAAGACTAGAACAGGTATTTTATAGAAAAGAAAATATACGTGGCCAAAAAACATAGAAAAAGTGATCTAGGGCAAGTGGGTGGCTCAGTCGGTTAAGCGTCAGACTTAGCTCAGGTCATGATCTCGTGGTTGGTGAGTTCAAGCTCTATGCTGACAGTGCAGAGCCTACTCGGGATTCTCTTCCTCTCTATGTCCTTCTCTCTCACAAAATAAATAAATAAGCATTTAAAGAAAGAAAAAGGTGATCAACCCTTTTAATCATTGAGGTAATGAAAATTAAAACCACATGAGATTTCCCACTCACTAGACTGGCAAAAAAATTCTTTAATGTTTATTTTTGAGAGACAGAGCACGAGTGGGGGAGGTGCATATAGAGAGGGAGACACTGAATGGGAAGCAGGCTCCAGGCTCTGAGCTGTCAGCACAGAACCCGACGTGGGGCTTGAACCCACGAACTGTGAGATCATGACCTGAGCTGAAGTTGGACGCTTAACCGACTGAGCCACCCAGGTACCCTATAGATTGGCAAAAAGTTTTTAATTTTTTAATGTTTTATTTATTTCTAGGAGAGAGAGAGAGACAGCGTGAGCAGGGGAGGGTCAGAGAGAGAGGGAGTCACAGACTGAAACAGGCTCCAGGCTCTGAGCTGGCAGTCAGCACAGAGCCCGATGCGGGGCTCGAACCCACGAACCGCGAGATCATGACCCAAGCGAAAGTCGGACGCTTAAACGACTAAGCCACCCAGGCGCCCCTAGATTGGCAAAAATTTTAAATTCCGACTAAACAGAGTTGGGGAATGTGGAGCTACAGGGACATTCATATACTGGAACACTTTGGAAGACAGTTGGGTATGTACTCTATGACCCAGTAATTCTCTTTCTCAGTATATACCCAAGAAAATTCTTACCCATCTGCATCAAGGAATATAAACAAGAATGTTCATAAGGGTGTTGTTAATAATACCTCCAAACTAGAAACAAATGTACTATCTATCAACAGTAGAAAGAATAAATAGTGGTATTGTCATATAATGGGATTCTATACCAAAATGGAAATAAAGGAACCACAGCTATATGCAACATAGATAAATCTCTCACTCACAATGCTGACTGGAAGATGTAAGACACAAAAGATTACATACAGTATGAGTCCAGTTATATAAAGTTAAAAAATAGACAAATCTAAACTATGCTACTTTGGGATTTATACACAGGTGGCACTAACATCAAGGAAAGCAAGGAAATTACCATCACGAAAGTCAGGAGTGGTGACCTCTAGAGGGAAGGGAGGAGGTCATGACCTGAGAAGGGTATTCACAGGCGCTAGAAATGTATGGTTTTTCATCTTATGTGATAGTTACATGATTGTTTCACTTAATAATTATTTATTAAACTATATACACCATCTATCCAATTTTCTGTATGTGTTATATTTCATCAAAAATGTAACTAAGAGTGAATCACATGTGTTGCTAAGCAGTGTTAACTTTTTTGAGGACTTGGCTCTAAAGGGAAGGAGGTAGGGTAGCAGTTACAGGAGGATTCAGGATTGAAGGAATTTGGGTGCATATGTTCACCAAAATATATATACAAGAATATTCATAGCAGCACTATTCATAACACCCCCAAACTGGAGATTACCCAAATGCTTACCCAGCAGTAGAAAGGATAAATAAACTGTGGCATATTCACCAATAGAATATGTATAGTGATGAAAATGAATCAACTACAACTGCATGCAATAATATGGATTAATCCCACAAGCACAATGTTGAGTCAGGATTACTAGATTTAGCAAAAGTAAAAAAATACAGGATAACCAGTTAAATTTGAATTTCAGATAAACGATGAATCATTTGTAATATAAATATGTCCCATGCTAAATGATTCATCGTTTATCTGAAATTCAAATTTAACTAGCCATCCTATATTTTCTCTGGCGACCTTACATTGAATGAAATAAGTCAGACACAAAGGTTATCCTGTAGGGAAGAGAGAGACTGGAAGTAGGCATAAGCGGTATGCTTCTAATACTGTTTCTTGATCACCACTTAGGCATCAAGCTGCATAATTAAGATGTGGGCACTGTATGTATATTATACTTCACTTGAATGATCTATGCTATTCATCTATAATTTATTTATAATCTACTTGGCAAGGATCTGAATATGTCTTATAGAGAAAAACTTAAGAAATGCACAGCACCCACACTAACTAAAGCAAGAGAAACACTTTGAATGGGTGATTTAAAGCAGAAAATAAACGGTCTATAAATATAAAAGTATGCTCGACTTCACTAATAACTATAGAAATAAAACTGAGGTACCATTTTCCACTTATCAAATTGGTAATGATACTTAGAGAAGTTAAAAAACTTTAGAAAACTGAATAATCTCATGACTTCATGGGAATTTGGTAGTATATTTAAAAAACTGAGATGGATTTTGGGGCAGATGGCAGGTTAAAGATATCCCAGGGTCCCCTTTATTCCCAAGTCTGATCCATCCACTCTGTTCTTGAGCCAAGTAGGTGCTGTAGTCAGCCAAGAGAATGAGGTCACAGGATAGGCCTGAGACCTGATAGTAAGAGGTGATGCAGAGATTTTCATCTCTGGAAGAGATGAGAACTCCAAGCGAAGGGCTTAGGGTCTGATGTAGTAGAGCTAACGTACAAGGATGGGAACACGGCTTCTGGCGAAGGCTTGGCCTATAGGACTCTATGAACTCCTAGGGACTGGTCAATATTGTCTCTGTGAGTATGCCAGGTTTTTCTGGATCTGAAAATGCTGAGAAGAAACTGAAGAGTTAGGTTGGGTGCTTTCCACCTTGAAACAAGGACAGCACTAGGGAACAAGAGTACAGACAGGCTGCCTCCTGATACCTCCCAATGGTGTGAGAAGCTTCCTGGCATGACAACACGCTCACTGGTACAGTGCTGGTTCATGGGCAGAAACCTCCGTGCCCTTTCCACTCACACAGCTGCTGGGACTAAAGACACTTGAGCTCCAATGAGCAGACAAAGGAAAATAACAATCCACATAAGGGGACCCCAAATGAAAGACAAGCAGAACACTTAGAGCAGGCCTCTAATGAAACAGGGTTGCTGAGAGAAACAGACAACTTGAGCTTAAAAGAGACCTCTCTAGGGGCACCTGGGTGGCTCAATGCCTTGGTTGAGCGTCTGACTTCGGCTCAGGTCTGATCTCACGGTTCATGAGTTTGAGTCCCACATTGGGTTCCGTGCTGACAGCTTGGAGCCTGTAGCCTGCTTTGTGTCTCCCTCCCTCTATCCTTCCCCTGCTTGCTCTCTCTCTCTCTCTCCAAAATAAAAAAACATTAAAAAAAAAAAGCTCTCTAGGTGATTAAGTACAGCATAAAAAAGACTTTCGGGAACTAAAAGAATTAATTAAACACTATTTACCAAAACCAGTAGCAATTATCATTCCAAATATTAAAACACCAAAACCATTCCAATTAAAATCAGAAACTAGATCCTCCTGAAGAAAGCAACTATCCTTCAACATCCTTCTCTTCGCTAATAAACAAAAAATAGGAGAATCATAGGAATAAATACTGGCAAAGTGATCATTTTTTTTTAACTGATACAATTTTACAATACCAAAACCCAAGACTCTAGTTTAAAAAACTTACAGCAGAGCTCTAAGTATCAGGAAGAATGAATCTCACAAACATAACATTGAGTGAAAACAAAAAACAAAACACCAGTGACAAAAGAACACATACATTATCACTACATATTGTTAAAGGATACAAGAATAAGGAAATGAATGGATAAGATAAACACCACATCCAAGACAGTAGTTAAGTTCACGCCTACTCCCCACCACACCTGTCAGATGCACCCTGCCCTGATTCCTTAGCACTCGACAACACGCTCTGGCAAAGATGACCAAAAACCTCAATGGGCAAATCCCTCTGACTCTTTCCAGTCCTTATCTTATGTAATCACTCTGAAACATCTGACACAGGTAACAATCCCTCTCTTCTAGAAACTCTTACCTTGGCTTTTAAGATACTACTATTCTGCGTGTCTCTACACCTGCTTTAATTGGCTCATTTACTTCTGACTCTTATATATTAGTGCTCCTAATATTTAGTGTTGGCTCTCTTGTTATCTAGTCTTGCTCTATACAACTCTCCATGGGCAACTTCACCCATAGATTCCAAAGATTTATCTCCAGCCCAGATGTTGCTTCTTTTTTTTAATGTTTTATTTATTTAAGTGATAGTTACACTCAGTGTGGGGATCGAACTTATGACCTGGGGGTCAAATTTACCACCTCAAGATCAAAAGTCACATCCTCTTCTGACTGAGCCAGCTAGGCACACCCTCCCCAACCCCACCAGATGTTGCTTCTATGCTCTAGTTCTGATTTTCCCATTTCCTTCTGGATTTTTCTAATATGCATTTCAAATCTGGCATGTCTAAAATCAAACTTATTACCTTTCTCTTTGCAGTCTGCTCTCTATATACCTATGTCTTCTTTTCTTGCTAATTTCCCTTCAGCTAATGGCATCTCCCACTTGATCTGAGGCCATGATTTTATCATAAACTTCTTTGCCTCACAAATCAAATCTACTTGAGTACACCGCCTTCCTCCACCCCTAATAATGCAGTATGCAACAAAATTCTGATGGGCCATATCCACCCACTGAAAATATCCAAGAGCAGCTAGCAACTTTCTTAGCTCTCAATAGGTAGAAGATGATTCCTTCTGATAGTGGGGAGCTTGGCTTTGGGAATGATATTTTATTAACTAAAGAAAACTTGCTTCTGCTAGGACAAGTCATACCCTGAAGCCTCTTTCACCCTCAAAATCTACCTAAAATGTTGACAAGCACCCTAGCAAGCTCCCTAGGGTCCTTAGTTCAGCTGGGCTTATCTAGAAGTATCAGTAGGGCCCCTATACTCCTTATTAACCACCATCCAGAGCAAGTAAAACACAGGAGATAGAATTGGTGATTATTAAGAGGCTAGTATATACCAGGAATTACATTGCATGTTTTACATATATGAGTTCACTTAATCCTCACATCTCTGTGGGAGTATGTGTATATTTGAGTTCTATTTTACAAATGAGGAAACTGAAGCTGTGAAGCTAAAATGGGTAACCTGGAATGTGTATGCAAAACTCTAATGCAATTGAGTGAAATTCCTTTGAGAGCCCCTAAAAGTCTTTGAAGATGCTGCCACGTAAGAAACCACTAAGCACCTGTGAATATATCACTGGTGGGCTCGAGAGTGCAAAATTCTTCAGAGATTGAAAGCAGATGTATAAAACTAACAGAAGAAAAAAATACATATAGGAGAGAACTGCTGTGACAAGGTGGCACCAACTCTAGGGGTAGTGCACACTTGTAGGGGAATCAGCAAACACAAGAAAGTTTTGGGACAATGTCCATGGTAATTGGTTGGGATACCAGAGTAGAAGCAGGCCACTGGGCTAACAGCCAACGACATAGCAGGAATAACCAAACACAAACATAAAACATATGTAGGATAAAACCCTCTGGGTTTTTTTTTTTAAGATTTTTAATTTATTTTTGAGACAGAGAGACAGCATTAGCAAGGGAGGGCCAGAGAAAGAGGGAGACACAAAATGTGAAGACAGGCTCCAGGCTCTGAGCTGTCAGCACAGAGCCCGAAGCAGGGCTCGAACCCACGAACTGTGAGATCATGACCTGAGCCGAAGTCGGACGCTCAACCGACTGAGCCACCCAGGCGCCCCTAAAACCCCCTGTTAAAAGAGAACATTGGGTATTCATAGCAGCACTCTCCACAATAGCCAAAATATGGCAAGAGCCTAAGTGTCCATCAACTGACAAATGGATCAAGAAGATGTGGTTTATCTATACCATGGAATACTATATGGCAATGAGAAACAATGAATCTGGTCATGTGTAGCAACATGGATGGATCTTGAGGGTGTTATGCTGAGCGAAATAAGTCAGGCAAAGAAGGACAAATACCATATGTTTGCACGTATAGGAGGATTAGGAGGAACTTAACAGAGGACCGTGGGGGAGGAGAAGGGGGGAAATGGGAGGGGAGAGGGAGAGAGGCAAACCATGAGAGACTCTTGAATGCTGAGACCAAAACTGAGGACTGATGGGCATGGGGGAGGGCACTTGTGGGGATGAGCACTGGGTGTTATATGGAAACCAACTTGACAATAAACTATTTGTAAAAAAATACATTTAATAAAAAAAGAGAGAACATTGGGGGCAGGGGATGGGCGCCTGGGTGGCTCAGTCAATCAAGGATCTGAATTTCACTCAGGTCATGATCTCCCGGTTCTTGAGTTCGAGCCCCGCATCAGGCTCTGTGCTGACAGCTCAGAGCCTGGAGCCTGCTTTGGGTTCTGTGTCTCCCTCTCTCTCTGTCCCTCCCCTGTTCATGCTCTGTCTCTCTGTCTCTCTCTCAAAAATAAACGTTAAAAAAAAAGAGAGCATAGGACTGGGTATGGAAGGAAGGAAGGAAGGAAGGGATCAAGCTACATGATTTTGATAAGGGATGCAAAAACATATACCAGGCAAAGGCTAACAGAGAGAAAGTAGGTGAAAAAACAATCAGACAAAATAGATACAAGCCTCTGAGAAGATATATGACATGATACTTCATGCAGCTAGCAACATAGCTTCAAAATATATAATTGTAATAACACTATATGGTGACAGATGGTGACCACACTTACATGGTGAGCACTGAGTAATGCATAGGATTGTTGAATCACTAAGTTGTACACCTGAAACTAATATAACATTGTATGTCAACTATACTTCAATGAAAAATAGCTGCAAAAATGTGCGTGTGTACATATAGGAGGATTAGGAGGAACTTAACTGAGGACCATGGGGGAGAAGAAGGGAGGAAATGGTGGGGGAAAGGGGGAGAGGCAAACCATGAGAGACTCTTGAATGCTGAGAAACAAACTGAGGACTGATGGATGTGGGGGAGAAGGGGGAGATGGGCATGGAGAAGGGCACTTGCGGCGATGAGCACTGGGTGTTATATGGAAACCAATTTGACAATAAACTATTTGTAAGAAAAAAATATGCGTGTGTATATATATAATGTATAAAATACATGTATATGCATATATCTAATGTATAAATAAATACAAGGAGAAACTGACAAATCCTTGGTCATGTTGCGACAAAATAACATATTAAGCAAATAACAAGAAAGAACATGAAAGATCTGAATAATATAATTAGAGAGTTTATCTAATAGGCACATATAGAACCACATACCCAACAGAAAACACTTTTTTCAAATACACATGGGAATATCAACAAAGACCAAACAAGAATCAGGTCAAATTTCAAAAATCAGAAATCACACACATTTATTGATCATAATGCAATATATCAGAAATAAGCAATAATAGGATATGTAGAAACACATTCTATATAACTCTTAGGTTAAAGGAAAAATGGAAAAGGCAGTATGATTACCTAATTTAGAAATTAATAGAGGACTATTTCCCAAAATTATAAGACCATATCCAAGTGGTACTTAGAGGAAAATGTATAGTTTTAAATGTATCTCTTTAGAGAACAATTGAAAACAAGTGAGCTATGCTACCAAAAGAGAAATAATCAAATGGTATGCATAAAAGGAAAAAAAGAAAAGTCTATCCTGAATGTCATTTAGGCTCTAGATCCAGCTACCAATTTGTAGGAAATACAGAGGAAAGAGAAACATGTTAAAACTACATGGGGATGCAATCAGCAAAATTCAGATTATGGGAAATTCTATCAGACAACCCGGTTTCTTCAATAAATATTCCAGGAAGTTGAGGGGCAAAGAGAGATGGAGGTGATACGCACACATTAAAAGAGACTTAAAAGACCTATCAAGTAGGAGCAATGTGTAGACTTTGTTTAGATCCTGATCTAAATAAATAAAATTAATGAGACTATTGGAGACTCGAACACTGACAAGATATTTAATTATCATTAATTTTTAGGTGATTATAGTCTTAAAAGAGTTTTTTTCAGATACAAACTAAAATAAATAAAACAATATATCTGGGATTTGCTTCCAAATAATATCAGTGGGAGAACATGGTTAGGATACAAATGAAACAGGACTGGTCATAAATTATTCGTTGTTGAAACTGTATGACAGGTACGTGGGGTGTTCATTATGCCCTCCTGACTTCTTGAAAAGCTTAAAAAAAAGAGACAGAGAAGAACTAAGCTTTCAGCTCAGGAAGCAATACAAAAAAATATAACTAAGTACAACAACTTGAGGAGGAAGTCATTAATAGAGAGGAAAAAACAAAAACAAAAAAGGAGAGTTAATTAACAAATGTCAAATGTGATAGAAAAAAAGAAAATACATAAAAAAATGAAAAGTAGAGACATAATTACAGATATAGAGATTTAGAGATTAAAACTATAAAATAAATCCATATGCAAAATTATGTCAATAAATTTGACAATCTAGACAAAGTAAATACTTTTCTAAGAAAATATAAATGATCAAAACTGACTCAGGGTATAGGAAATCTAATTATTCAAGAAAACTTCAAAGATAATTCCCATGTTACTGTACCAGACCACAGAAGTCAAAAGCTTCATAACTGATTTTATACAGTTGGCAAAACCTTCAAACCAAAAGTGGACAAGAGAGGCACACTTACAAAAAAAGTTACAGGCCACTCTCTCTTAGGAACATATATGTAAATGTCCTAAATTAAAAATTACTACATGACACCCAGCAGTGTACAGAAAGAATAACTTAAATGGTTAATTGGGGATGATTCAGTGATAGAAAAGATATTTTTACAATTCACTCTAACAATAGATTAAAAGAAGAAAAACTACATGTCATTAATTCCCATGATAAACTCAACACTTATTTCTTATTTTAAAAATATGTAATTCTTAGCAAAGTAGGAACGAAAAGTCATGTCCTTAACTTGACAAAGGATGGCTGCCAGAGGTGTACTGATAATTAAAGTTGAAACACGGGCAACATTCTGGCTAGAGTAAAAAACGAAAACAATGAGAATGGCTACTATCACTGGTACTATTCAATCATGTTCTTGAAATAAGAAATAAAGTACGTTAGGAAGAGGCCAAAGTGTCAACTTGAAAATAATACAAATACCTACCTAGAAAACCCAAGAAACGCAACTGTCAAATGATGAGGAAATGAAGAAACCAATTCAGCAATGTAAGATACAAGACCAAAATTTGAAAATTAACACTTTTCCTAGACAGGATTAAAAAATAAAATAGAAGAAGGGATATTCAAAATAGGAACACAAACTATAATACTCCAGAATATGCCTACCAAGGTAGGTGGTGTAAGAATTATATTAAGAAAACTATAAAAGCTCACTGAAAGACATAAAAGACTTGTATAAAAATGAAGAGATCATGCTCCTGGAGGGGTAGGCACAATTCTCCTCAAGTTAATCTATAAACTGAATTCAGAATTTGTGAAATTTGTGAACTTGTCATAGAACTTGACAGCCTGATTCTGAAAGTCATCTGGAAGAGAAAATAATCAAACTGGTTCTGATAAAAGAACAGTAAGGAGAAACTTGCCCTCCCAGAGATTAAAATATACTGTAAACTACACCTATTAAAGGGCTTAAGAATAAACAGATACACTAATAGGGCAGAATGGAGTCCAGAAATAGTACACATGCATCTTCAAATCAATATATCAAGATACTAAGTCAGGTCAGCGGGTAAAAGGACTTTCTCTTTAATAAAATGGTGCTAGAACAACCAGATATCCATGTGGGGTTGGGGGAATGACCCTCAACCCCTATCTCACTTTAGAACCAAAAAATAATTCAAGATAGATTACAAAACTAATGTGAAAGTTAAAACTATAAAACTTCAAGTGGAAAACATGGGAGATTATCTTCGTGATTCTGGGTAGGCAGACATTTCATGGACAGGACATAAGCTTTAGTGCTAAAAGCTTTTAGAGCTTTTCTAAACATTAACAGAAAGAAATGAGAAACTGGACGTCATAAACATTAAAATTTCTGCTCATCCAAAGACATCATTAAAAAGACAGACAAGCCACAGATTGTAAAAGAATGTTTGTAATATACATTATCTGACATTTGGGTCCAGAATATATAAAGAACTCTCACAAACCATCAATAAAATGATGAATAACTCTATTTGTTAAAATGGGTAAAAGACCTGAATGGACATTTTAAGATAAGATACATAAATAGTAAGTACATGAAAAGAGTTTCAAGATTGTCATTTTTGAAATGCAAAATAGAACCATGATGGGACACCGGCTGACACTCACTCAAATGTTGCTAAGATTGTGATGAACTGGAACTCTCATACATTGCTGGGCTATGAAATGGTACAAACTATGTTAGAGAACTATTAGGCATTTTCTTATACAGGTAAGCATACATCTACCTCTTCTACTCCTAGGTATTTACCCCAAGAGAAATCAAAACATCTATTAACAAAAAGACCTGTACATGAATGCTCAAAGCAGCCTTATTCATAATAGTTAACAACTGGAAATATGCGAAATTTCCATCTAAAGGAGAATTGAAAAACAAAGAGTGGTATAATCATAAAATGGAATACTACTCAGCAACACAGTGGAACACATCATTAATCAAAGCAAGAACACAGACAAATCTCAAAAAAAGCCTACAACTAACCACATTATGGTAAACAAAAGCAGCCAGGCACATAAAAATGATATGATTCCATTAATAGGAAGTCTAAGAACATGCAAAATTAATCTATGGTGACAGAAGTCAGAAAGAAAGTGGTTGCTTAAGATGTAAAATGGGTAGGATGGATTGACTGGAAAGGGGTACAAGGGAACTTTCTGGAATAGATGGAAATGTTTCACATCATGTTTTGGGCGATAGTTACACAAGTGCATACACAACTATCAAAACTCAACAAACTAAACATTTAAAATATGTGCATTTTATTGTATATAAATTTTACCTCAAGAAAAAAATCAGGAAAACATGAATGAAGAGATTACAAAGTTAAAAAATGAGACTGAGAAAAATGTATGTAATATATGCAACAAGGTATTAATATCTGGAATATATAAACAACTTCTAAAGTCAACAAGAGAAATATAACCTGAAAGAAAAAAAATAAGCAAAGGGTATGAACAGGCAATTCACAAAAATGGAGAGAGAATGGCCAATAACATGAAAAAAAAATGTTCAATTTCACAAGCCATTGGGGGAAATATAAATTTTTAAAAATGGCATGCAATGTTCAAGATGGACAAAAATAAAAAGGTCAATGATATGAATACTGTCAACAGTACAGGGAAACATTCTCATATAGTATAGGTAGCAAGCATACTGGGACAGGCATTTTGGAGAACAATATTTAGCAGTATTTAAAATCTCAGATGAGCATGTCCTTCACCTTAGCAATTCCTCTTCCCAGTATCTAATCTAGAGAATACTCTCAAGTATGTATCATATTCAAGACTATAGACTATGGTATCATTTTGCAATAGCTAGAAATTGGACAACCTAAATGTCATTCAAAACAGGAATAGTTAAACACAGTAGACTTTGTACATTGTAGAATTCTATATAGCAGTTCTAAAAATGAGGCAGATTTATATAATGACACAAAAGATTTCAAAGATACCTTATTAAGAGACAAAAGGAAGTTGAAAAATAATATATGCAGTATGACAGCATTTGTCTTTAAAAACAACAGGGAAACATCAATTTAAAAACCAGGCAGATGAAAGTAGTTATCCCTAGATTAGAACTGAAAGGTAAATCAAGGGGGAGCTTTTATCTTCATCTGCATTGCTTGTGTTTTTATACTAGGAATTTATCCATGTATTACTTGTGTAATTCAAAGGAAAAACAATTTAGTTAGCAATACTAAAAATTTTAAAGGCATATAACAAATATATTACTACATGTACATGCACATTTATGTAAAGAAAAATATCTGGTGATGATACACACCAAACTTAATAGCCACAGTTAAAGAAGTGCCTTCTTGAAAACTTAAAAGGAAGATCTGGGAATGAAGTATCCACAGGGGGCTTTAAAAAGCTCAGATATATTTCTGGAGATCTAGAAAGCTGTGTGCATGCCCAGGAAAGACCTAAAAATGACAGGAAAGACCTAAAAAACCCTTATTTTGTACCCCTGGCTGACTTTGAGGCCCAGTTCAAGAAGTGACTAAGACAGAGTTGTAACAAATCTGAGTGTTAGGGACAAGCCCCAACACCTAACACAGAACCCTAGGCAAATGCTGGAAAAGTTATAGTTCCAGGCATTTAAGGAAATCTGAGACCAATCGTTAGCTAACCACTAACCTTCTGTGACTGTACATTATTGGAAATTACAGAATTAGTCCAAGAAAGTCACTAAATATACAAAAACAGCAAATTAGGTTTATTCTAGGAAAAGAAGATTGGTTTAATATCCAAAAATCAATTAATGCACTAAAACATATCAACAGAATAATGAAGTATTTTTATACTATGATCATGTCAATTGATGATGAAAAAGCATTTGACAAACTTATGATAAAAACACTCAACAAACTAGGTATAGACAGAAATTCTTCAACCTGGTAGGGGCATCTGTGAAAAATCCACAGTTGGGGCACCTGGGTGGCTAAGTCGGTTAAGTGTCTGACTTTGACTAAGGTCATGATCTCGCGGTTCGTGGGTTCAAGCCCCACATTGGGCTTTGTGCTGACAGCTCAGAGCCTGGAGCTGCTTCAGATTCTGTGTCTCCCTATCTCTCTGCCTCTCTGCCTCCCCAAAATCTAAATAAACGTTAAAAAAAGGTTTTTTTAAAAGAAAAGAAAAACCCACAGCCAGCATCATACTTTTAATAGTAAAAGACTGAGTGCCTTTCCCCTAAAATCAGGAACAAAACAACAATATTCATTCTCACCACTTCTATTCAACATTGTTCTAGAGGTTCTAGCCAGGACATTGAGGCAAGAAAAGGAAATAAAGGCATTCAGACCAGCTAGGAAGAAGTAAAATTATTATCTGTTCACAAGATGACATGAACTTGTTTATAGAAATCCTAGAGAATCCATTAAAGAAAGACCTTTTAGAACTAACAAGTTCAGCAAAGTTGCAGATACAAGATCACTATACAAATCTCAATAAACAATTTGAAAATGAAATTCCATTTACAACAGCATTGAAAAGAATAAAATATTTAGGAATAAGTTTAACAAGCGTAAAACTTATAACCTGAAAGTTTAAAAAAAGTACTGAAGATTTTTAAGAAGATCTAAACGAATGAATGGAAAGACATTTGAGGTTCTTGAATTGAACGACTTAACATTAAGATGGCAACACTTCCTAAATTGATCTACAGATTCAACACAATCCGTATGAAAATCCCAGCTGCCTTCTTTGCAGAAAATGACAAGCTAATCCCAACATTCATATGGAAATGCAAGGGACCCAGAATAGCCAAAACAATCTTGAAAAAGAACATAGTTGGAGCACTCACACTTCCTGATTTCAAAACTTACTACACAGTTACACTAATCAAGATAGTATAGTACTGGCATAAGGATAGACATACAGATCAGTGGAATAGAATTGAGAGTCCAATTGTTCTTGACAATGATGCCAAGACAATTTCGTGATAAAGAATAGTCTTTTCAACAAATGAAGCAGGGATAATTGAATATCTACATGCAGAAGACTGAAGTTTGGACTGCCACTTCACACCATATATAAAGATTAACTCAAGATGGATCAAACTTAAATAGAGCATCTAAAACCACAAAACTCCTAGAAGAAAACAAGCATCAATCTTTGTGACCTTGGATTAGGCATTTTTTTTAAAGATATGACACCAAACACACAATAAAAGAAAAAACATATGAATGGATGTCATCAAATTTTTTAAAATTGTGTGCTTCAAAGGATATCATCAGTAAGTAAAAACATAACCCAGAGAATGGGAGAAAACATTGGCAAAGCATGTATCTGATAAGGGGTTAGTATCCATAACACACATAAACTGATAAGGAGTTAGTATAAAGAACACATGACTCAACCATAAAAAGATAAATAACTCAATAAAAAAATGGGCAAAGAATCTGAATGAACATTTTTCTAAGAAGATATACAAATTGCTGATAAGCACATGAAACAATGCTCAACATCATTAGCCATCAGGGAAATGCAAACCAAAACTGCAATGAGTTATCACTTCACACCCACTAGGATGGCTACAATTAAAAAAATAACTGGGCTGCCTGGGTAGCTCAGTTGGTTAAGCATCCAACTTTGGCTTAGGTCATGATCTCATGGTTGGTGAGCTCAAACCCCATGTTAGGCGAGCCCCACTTCCCTCTCTCTCCCTCTCTCTCTGTCCCTTGGGGGATTCTCTCTCCCTCTCTGTTCCTTGATCACTTGCACCCTCTCTCTCTCAAAAATAGAAAACTAAAAAGAAAAGAATGGGGGAAAAGTATAAATAAAATAAACAAAAAGAAATAATAAAAGTAAGAATATAGAAGAATTAGAATCCTATTTTTAGAATTAGAATTAGATTTCTAAAAATAACAATCCTAAGAAAGTTAAAGTGGTATAGTTGTTGTGAAAAATAGTCTGACAGTTCTTTAAAAAGTTGAACAGAGTTACCATATGATCAGCAATTCCACTCTTAGGTATAGACCCAAGAGAAATGAAAACATACACCCACTTGAAAACTTGTACATCAATGCTCATAGCAGAATTATTCATAATAACTAAAAGTGGAAACAACCCAAACTCCGTCAGTGGATACATATATATGAATACATATTAAAAATTAATAGTAACATATCAATATATTCACATAATAGAATATTGTTCAGCAATACAAAGGAATGAAGTGGTGATACATGTTATACAACATGGATGGAAAGCCTTGAAAACATTGTTAAGTGAAACAAGCCACTCCCAAAAGACCACATATCCTATGACTATATTTATATGAAATACAGGTTATGGTTGCCTAGGGCTAGAGAAGGGGGTGGGAGTGGGGAGTGACTGCTAATTGGTATGGAGTTTCTTTTTGAGTTTGATAAAAATGTTCTAAAATTAGATTGTGGTGATGGTTGCACAACTCTGTGAATGTACTAAAATCCACAAGATGTACAGTTTAATGAGTGATTTTTTTTATGGTATGTGAATTATATCTCAATAAAGCTGTTAAAAAAAAACTCAGAACTGTAAACCTAAAAAAAGACAGAGGCAGAAGGACCTTTAAAAATAGTATTAAGAAGGTTAAATCTCACAGTGCAAACACAGAACAAAAAGGGCACTTTCAAATGCATTCAGAACAAAAAGCTGAATGAGGAAGAAATAGGTCTCTGCCCTGTGCCAGCAGTATAATAATGATATATGACAGAGGTAAAATTCCTCAATTACTATTTTTGCTTCTGATTTCTCAGTTCCCAAGAGGGAACTGAAGCCCAATATGAGTAAAGAGGTAGTAAGTGAGGACTGAACTACTTTAATAGGAGTTCAAATATCTTGGGCCAGAAGAATTATTACCAAGGAAAGTGAGAGTAATTTCAAATGAGAATGCTGAAGCTATGTCAATGATCTTTGAGGAAGCAGAGTAAGATGTTCCAGGAGACTGGACAGATGCAATTTCAATTTTCAAAAAAAAAAAGAGGTAGAAGTTAATTCTATAAATTTTAGACCAGTAAGCTTGATATGAGTCTTCTAGATTATTATAGGATGGAATATTACAGGGATGGCTTGCAAGAACGGAAAAATAAGCGCTAGAAGGCAGCCTGAATCCACGAAGAAGTCAATTTAGGCTAATCCTTGTTTCTTTTTTTAAAAATTCTTTAGAGAGAGACAGCACATGTGAGTGAGGGAGAGGAGCAGAGGAAGAGAGAGAGAGAATCCCAAGCTAAGCATGGAGTCCAACATAGGGCCCACTCAATCCCACAACCCTGAGACCATGACCTGAGCGGAAACCAAGAGTCAGATGCTCAACTGACTGAGATACCCGGGTGCCCCTATTTCTTTTTTTGTATTGTTACTGAACAGGTAGCTGTGAGAAATATGGCAGACATAGTATACCTGAACTGTGGCAAGGCATTTGGCAAAATCTTTTATGAGATCCTTAGGTACAACATTGAGAAGAAAGAGGAGCTGGTTGTTAATTTTTGTTAGCTAGATTAATAATCATTTGAAAGATCATTCCCAAAGCATGCAGATTACCAGGCCACTATCATGCTAGACAAAGGTGTCTAATAGCATACACCACGCGGTTCTTTCAGCCTTAGGAGCTTCATTGCGTATATCCAACAACTTAAATGAACATCTGGAAACCATGCTGATGAGGCGTATAGGTGACAGTGTCCGAGAAGGACAGTGAGTACTTGGGATGACAGAATCAGGGTACTGATTTTAATCATAAGAAGCTGGGGGGCAAAACAGAACAAAAACTAAAACTAGCCTGGACCAGATGAAATCAAACCCAGGGCCAGATCCAAATCTCATCCCTACATTAGAAAATGAGTGCAAGGGAAAGAAACAATGTTTCACTATTTCTGAAATCAGCCTCAAACTTGAATTGCAGCTACTGTTAGAATACGAACTGAAATATTTCAGTCAAGGCAGCGGCAACCCAATAAGTACTGGAAGTTTTCATCTACAACTGAAGTCTTAATTTCTCTCACCCTCTTTCAGACGGTCCCCTTCAGCCTTGGTTTTCTTCTGTCTTTCTGATCCGGCAAGGTCTACAAGATGCAGCTTGGAGCGAAAGCTGCTATTCCTGTGATGAGAAGAAGACGCCAGTGAGAATGGTACATGAGCGTGAGGGTAGCTGAGTGTCAGAGCTGACCTGCTGGCTCTCGTGTTCTTCCAAGTCAGCCCAAACGGCTCCACTGGTTACCAGTGCTCAGAGTACTGATCTCCGAGGATTCGTCAAATCAGCTGAAGAAACAACTTAATACTCAACTTCAGTTGAACTAAGTTGAAAAGGTTGACTCTTGAAGCTGTAGCTGTAACTTACTTGTCACCTTTCTTTCTTTGCTCGATGCAGATTGTAAAGATGGCATGAGATCGGGATGACTGGGAGTTCATAGCTGTGGAGGCCACAGTCCTACAGTTGTTGCCCTGCTCCAAACAGGAAACGGTGTCCAGAGCAACTAAAACAGTCCTCTCAGTGAGCCCCACGATCTAATTCAGAGAAAGAAAAAACTTTCCTTAAGATTCAATCTTCTTTATTTATGATTCCACCTTAAATACTTCATTAGATATACAGGGGTTGGGAGTTTAAAAAAGTACTGCTTTCATGTTCTAAGAGAACCTCAACAAACAGAACAGTTGTGGTAATGAGGACTATTTTAACTAGCAACTCTGTGATCACTGCAAACCAAGGTCTCCAGTCTCCCCTAGGGACTTCCAAACCAAGGGTTCCAGACAATACTGGAACTAGAAGAGATCTCTAGATTTGAGGATAAAGCAATGGATAGGTGACTTCCGGAGAGCCCCCAAGTTAAGGTCAGCTTTGGCTCCAAGAACCACAAGGGCAACGCAAATAGTTAGGGTATTTCTCTTTGCTACTTTCTCCATGTGACTCTATGTTCCTCCTCTGATCTGTTTTATACTTCATTTTCACTGGTGGAAATATCAGGAAAATAGAGTCTTAGGCTTGGAACATATCCACCCAAGAGAATTTGTACAAGTTAAAGTCTCTTGGAGCCTCTGGAGATTGACCTAGATGATTATAATGCCTCTTTTAGCCCAAATATGCTATTATTACTTCATAGCTCCCAAACCTGTCTCTGTGGCCCTAATTTCTAGTCCTTCATTTCGAATTGCCTGCTACTTACACTTTGAAAACAGTGAATTACAAACCAAACTCCTCTTCCTTCCACCAACACTGATTCTCTCCGCTACTTCTCCACTTCTATTATTATCTCTGTTCTCAAAACCTCAGATTCACCTTCTTTTTCTCTCATTTCTCCATGTCTCATCTATAAGCAGCTCCTAGTCATTTTCTTTTTTTTTTTTTCTTTTCTTTTTTTTATTTTTTTTAAATGTTTTATTTATTTCTAGGAGAGAGAGAGACAGCGTGAGCAGGGGAGGGTCAGAGAGAGAGGGAGTCACAGACTGGAAACAGGCTCCAGGCTCTGAGCTGGCAGTCAGCACAGAGCCCGACGCGGGGCTCGAACCCACGAACCGCGAGATCATGACCTAAGCGAAAGTCGGACGCTTAACCGACTAAGCCACCCAGGCACCCCTCCTAGTCATTTTTCTTTTGTATCCATCATTTCCTTTTCCTTTCCATATCTACTTGCCTAGTCCACACTGATCTTAACTTCATGCATGAAAAATAAGGCAAAGTTTCTCCAACTGGTCTTCCTCATCCTAGTCTATCTCCTTTTCAATCCACTTCTCTTTAGTCTCCCTACAATCCTGCTTCCTAAAATGTCACCAAATCACTAAGTCCTGTGCTACATAATGAGGATCCAAGGAGATTTTTCTCTAAAGTTTATTTATTTTGAGAGAGAGAGTTTGCATGCACACATGAGTGGGGGTGGGGCAGAGAGAGAGGAAGAGCTAGAATCTCAAGCAGGCTCCACGCTGACATGAGAACCATGAGATCATGACCTGAGGCGAAATTAAGAGTCAGCCGCCTAATCAACTGAGCCACCCAGGCGCCCCCAAGGAGATTTTTAAGACACTTCCCTAACCTCCAGGAGTTAACACAGTGGAAAGATATACACATTAAGATAAAATTTTGGTAAAAGTGGCCATACCAACCCCACTTATAAACTGTTCACAGGGATGGAACACATGAAACTCTAGCCTGGCTTCATAATCTGGTCCTAACACATCTATTAATTCTCAACCCAAATCCTCTAATCCACACAAACTGATGTAGTCTTATTACTCCCAAGAGTATATTTCCTGCTTTCCTACTTAAGCTGCTCCTTCCTACAAGGATACCCTTATTTCTTTTCTCTCTACTTCTATTCCATCTATCCCATCTGAAGAGTCTTGACAAACTTGTTCTTACCCACTCTAATTTAAGCCAGAAACTCACACTTCTTTGTACTGAAAATTTTACCTCAGATAATGCTTGGGATCTAATTCCTGTCTTGGCATGCATATAAAAGATCTTGGAACTGGGTCAAAACCTGGCTCAGTACCAAAATTCTTTCTGGTGATAGCATGCATTTTGCCCAGGTTTCTTATCCCCACTATCCAAATTGTCTCCCTGTATACCAAAATTTTCAGGCTTTCAAATAAGTCTGACCCTTCAAGCCTTGATTTAAAACCTGGCTAATGACTTAATAACTCAAGAAAAAAAAAATCAGAAGCACAGCTGCTCCTCGTGTACCTGTTCCCTAAACCTTCAACTTTCCATGCAGGGAAGAGAAGAAGGAAAAGAAGATGGGTAAGATATTACTTTACCAAATTTTCCCAAGTTATATAGACTCATCCACCTCCATCTTTGGATTCTCCATTCCTGAATACTCAAGCTGGAGCTAGATCCAAGCTCTGTGTGTTTTCGACACTAGCTTCTGGATTTTGTCCACTCCTATATACAAAACTCCCAACTTTGCCTCGGATTTTCTGTTCAGCTCCTCATCTTGCATCTAAACCATATGACAGAAGCCTCTCAAAGAAGTGACCTCTTCTTCCTATGGTACTTACGGATTTCAAGCTTTTTATATTATTCACCTTTTTTTCCTTTTTAAATATCATCCCACAGCCTATCACAATGTCTGTTATAGTGCTGTGCCAACAGAATTTTCTGTGATCATGGTTATGTTCTCTATTTGTGCTGTCCTACAATAGCCACCAGCCACATGTAGCTAGTGAGCACTTGATAGGTGGCTGGTGTGATGAAGGGACTCAATTTTAAATTTCACTATATTTTAGGGGGCACCCGGGTGGCTTAGTCGGTTAAGCGTCCGACTTTCGCTTGGGTCATGATCTCGCGGTTCGTGGGTTCGAGTGCCGCGTCGGGCTCTGTGCTGATTGCCAGCTCAGAGCCTGGAGCCTACTTCAGAGTCTGTGTTTCCCTCTTTCTCTGACCCTCCCCTGCTCACGCTGTCTGTCTCTCTCTCCTAGAAAAAAAAAAAATATATATATATATATATATAAATTTCACTATATTTTAGTTCTTTTAAGTTTAAATAGCTATTTGGGGCTAGTGGGTACTGTACTAAATAGCCCAGTCTTAGAACTCTGTATATAATAAATATTTAATTGATATTAACATTCCTTCAAACGGTAACAGGAAGATAACCATCAGTTTGTTCTCTGTATTTAAGAATCTCTTATAGTTTGCCTCCTTCCCTATTTTTACCTTATTTTATTAGGGGAGTGGGGTGGGTGGTTGGGCTAAATGGGTGATGAGTATTAAGGAGGGCACTGGGTGTTATATTTAAGTGATAAATCACCAAATTATACTCCTGAAACCAATACTGTACTATATATTAACTTGAATTTAAATAAAAAAGAGAAATATGTAAGAGGAAGATGATAAAACTTCCTTCCCCACAAGAGCTCCCATCTAGGAATTCTAAATTAACAAAGATTAAGATCACTCAAAATCCCAAAGACTGAGATGTCAGCAGTCATGTAAAAGGACAGTGGCAAATAAAAGGGATGTAAATGTTAGTAGTGGTCAACATTTTTCAGTAACATCAAATGAGAGACAAACACACCTTTATGCCTTCCTTAGGATCTTCCCGTATATTTATTTGTGAAGCTTTCTCACGAGATGGGCATAGAAGATCCAAGATTTCTTCGTTGTAAATCTGGTATTGTTAAAAATAAAGTAGCAAACACAAGATGTTAATGGTGGTAATCTTGGGTGATTTTTTTTTTTTTTTACAAATAGTTTATTGTCAAATTAGTTTCCACATAACTGGGTGATTTTTAAAATTCTTTGTGACTTCCTGTATTTAAAAAATTTTATAACATATTATTCTTATAATAAAGAAAAGGACTTTAATCCTACATGTAACCATTTGATACAAGAATGAATTCACATACTAGTTGTAACAAAATCGAGACTGCTCTCTTAAGACAGTTTCTTGGGAATAGCAGACACAATGAAAAGTTACATGGGTGCCCAAATTCAGTTCTTTGATGGTATCATGACAGCATCACCATCCTGAATGGCAAAATGTTAAGTAATGGGTCCTTAGTGGAGGGTGGAAATGAGCAGCAAACATGAGAAATGACACCCAATATTTCAACAACCCAGAACTCTAAGAACTTAGAACAGTGTTGAGCACATAGTAAGCACCGTATTTGTTTGCTATTATGGCTGCAACTATTTAAACTATTTAACGTACGAGGTTCTTTAATTTTTTTTAAATGTTTTATTTATTTCTGAGAGAGAGAGAGAGAGAGAGAGAGACAGACAGACAGTGTGAGCAGGGGTGAGTCAGAGAGAGAGGGAGATACAGAATCTGAAGCAGGTTCCAGGGTCTGAGCTAGCTGTCAGCACAGACCCCAATGTGGCACTCGAACCCGCAAACCGTGAGATCATGACCTGAGCCAAAGTCAGACGCTTACCAGACGGAGCCACCCAGGGGTCCCTAGCATTCGAGGTTCTTAAGTAATTTTTACATTTGATTACTTTAACTACAACTGGGTTAATCAAGATATTCAAGAAGGCTAATCTTAATGATGTTTGACTCCCAATCTTCCAACTGTATACCTCCTATACATATTAACATATTAAGATTCAATTCCAGGATGAAGTATTCACATACAATATATGTGAATACATGCTTAAATTATATAAGTTCAATTATTACTTGTTAAAGATATCACTGCTATGGAACCAACCAGCTAGTCTCCCAGAAGCCATAAATTTCCTAAACATATGTTTGATGTCAAAGATTAGATATAGCTGGCCAATCTACTTGTATAGTGATATTCACCAGAATGAAAACCCCATGAGGGTAGGGATTTTTATGTTTTGTTCACTGATATATCCTAAGTACCTAGAACAAGCCCTGTAACACAGTAGGTATTTAATAAATATGTGTTGAATAAACACATTCTATTATCATATACACAGCTCAATACTTCACCCACTTTTTATAATAACGTTCTTCCTGAAACTAGAAGCATTATCACTTAGGTTTCAAAACAGTAAAGGGAAATCAAATATTTTTTCTGCATGTTCCACAGGGAATCCGCAGCGGAGACCAAATTGGAATTAAAGAATTCCTATTATCTTTTTATACGGCAAAGCCAACTCCTCTAACAATCAGATTAAACAGACTATTCTGACAAGAAAAGAACTGGGTGGGAGCCAGATCCAACTGAGCCAGTAAATTTTCTCTATCAATTTATTAAAATGTAATTTACTAAAAATGCAATTTACTAATTTAAGTTATGCCAGGGAAAACATGATTTGGATTCATTTTTTCTACCCAAAGTTACATTTGAATTATGTATAGTTGAAGATAAATCACTTACCTCCAAGTATGATACTTTCAGAGTAAATTCAATGTCACTCTTTTTATCAATTTCTTTGAAGAGCAATTGTATTACCCTAGGAATAACCCCAACTGTTGGTTCATTCTCTTGCTCTGCAGTGTATGCACCTCCCATTGAATAGGTTTTTCCAGAGCCAGTTTGCCCATAGGCCAGGACGGTTGCATTGTATCCTGGCAAAATAGAAGTCACGTGGATAGTGGTGCTTAAATAAATATTTTCAATCCATCAATATACTCAATTTCCTTCAGTGATTATTTGCAACAAAATTGAGACTGCTCTCTTAAGACAAGTCTCTTAGGACTAGCAGACATAGAGAAAACTGAAATGGGTGCCATGATTTTGCATTTGTCCAAACAAGCAAAGAAAAATACCAGCCCCAGAATATGTGCCCTTCATCATGACCCATAAAAGCTAGGAAGTAAAATATGTATATATGTATTTTTGAGGGAAAGAGACAGAGCATGAGCAGGGGAGGGGCAGAGAAAGAGAGAGGCAGAATCCAAAGCAGGCTCTGAGCTCTGTGTGTGGGGCCTGAACTCATGAACCACGAGATCATGACCTGAGCCGAAGTTAGACGCTTAACTGACTGAGCCACCCAGGCGCTCCAAGGAAGTAAAACATTTAAAAATACGAGTGAGAGGGGCACCTGGGTGGCTCAGTCGGTTAAGCGTCCAACTTTAGCTCAGGTCATGATCTCATAGTCTGTGGGTTCGAGCCCTGCGTCGAGCTCTGTGCTGACAGCTCAGAACCTGGAGCCTGCTTCAGATCCTGTGTCTCCCCCTCTCTCTGGCCCTCCCCCGCTCGCTCTCTGTCTCTGTCTCTCAAAATAAAATAAAGACATTAAGATTTTTTTAAAAAGACATAAAAATATGAGTGAGATAATGAAGGTGGCCAGTCACTGTCAAAAAGCCATCCAGAGCTTTATAATTCTACTTCTAGCAATTCTAAATTATGGGAATTAAATGAAAGTTGTAGAAGTTGCGTAAATAGAAGGGATTCCAACACATGTTTTTGATTATCAGTCTTCGTATGAAAAGGCAACAAAATGGATTTAAACTCTCAGAGTGCATCTGGACCATATTATCAGGCTCCTTATAGACATGTCATCATTTTAGTATAATTCAATGTGATATATGTCCTTGGTCTTTTTTTCTTTTAAAAGAACTTGTTTGTCTAAATGAAGACCTTGATATTCTGAAAGATCATAAGATGTTAAATCAAGATTTCCACTGTAATAAATAGCTAGTATCACCTGGCATGACTACAGGGCAAAAGCATAACATTCCATGATCTTCTACTTCAATACCACAGACATGTGTATATAGTAGTAACTGGGAAACCAAATTTTAGTATTTTTTCCAAAATATTCAGGGCTCTCTGGTATTCAGAGTACAAGAGGACGCCACTGAGCTGAGTGAAAAAATATTGGCTTTGCCTTTGCAACTGAGAGCAATGTTAATCAGATGTATATATAGCAGAATCACTACCTACTTTACATTGCCTCTTTTTTAAAATTTTGTTAATGTTTTATTTATTTTTGAGACAGAGACAGAGTATGAGTGGGGGAGGGGCAGAGAGAGAGAGAGAGAGAGAGAGAGGGAGACAAAGAATCCAAAGCAGGCTCCAGGCTCTGAGCTGTAAGCATAGAGCCCGACACAGGGCTTGAACTCATGAACCATGAGATTGTGACCTGAGCTGAAGTTGGACATTTAACCAACTGAGCCACCCAGGGGCCCTTATATTGCCTCTTAAGATTATAATTTAAATCTCATAGTTTTGCAAGTTAAGATAAAAGTAGAACCATAGTACTCTTACTAAACTGTGAAGGCACATTCTGAGGAAGATGACCAGATAATGAAGGCCTGGGAACCATACTGTTTCTAAAATAACCAAAGGAAAGGAGGAATGGTTAATTAGAAGAGACTTAGACAGAATCATAGAATTTGTCTTCCAAATGTGTAAATAGGATAAAGATTAACTTTATAGTGGAGAAGCCTGGCAAATAATACTGTAATCAAATGACCAAAATGAACATCAGCAGTAATGAAATAAATCATCATGTGCTGTCTAATAAGATTGAAAGGGAAGAATAGAGCACCACTTCTGTGATATTCCTACTAAAGATATACAGCCTGAATCTAATCATAAATAAACATCAGACAAACCAAACTGATAAACCGGTTACAAAATAACTGGCCTGTGATCTTCAAAAAAACATTGAAAGAACTTTAAAATGTAAGAGACTATACAGAGGCAGTACAACTATATACAACAAGTGTTTTTGAACAAGATCCTTTTACTCTAGAGGACGTTATTGGGACAAATGGTGAAACTTGAAAGAAATCTGAGAACTAGATGGTAGTAATACAGCAATGCTAATTTCATGATTTTGATCTTTATATTGTAGTTATGCGGAGGAAGTCTTTGATTGTAGCCAATATACATACATATTCAGGGTGTATCAGGTCAACAATTCATCCCAAATGATACAGGAAAAAAATTCTTTATGCTGTTTTTGCAACATTTCTATAAGTTTGAGATTATTGCCTTAATATTTAAAATTTTTTAAAGTTTATTATTTATTTTGAGAGAGACAGAGAGAGAGAGAGCGAGCAAGGGAGGGGCAGAGAGAGGGAGACAGAAGCCCAAACAGACAGCGCAGAGCCTGACTTGGGTCTTGAACTCACAAACTGCAAGGTCATGACTTGAGATGAAATCAAAAGTTCAACGCTTAACCAACTAAGCCACCGAGGTAGCCCTGATTTAATACTGAAAAAAATCTGAAACGAAGTGTTCAATGTGTCCTGAGCCATAACATCATTAAAAAAGGTGGAAAAGGGCGCCTGAGTGGCTCAGTCGGTTAAGAATCTGACTTCGGCTCAGGGGCGCCCGGGTGGCTTAGTCGGTTAAGCGTCGGACTTTCGCTCAGGTCATGATCTCGCGGTTTGTGGGTTCGAGCCCCGCATCGAGCTCTGTGCTGACTGCCAGCCTGGAGCCTGTTTCAGTCTCTGACTCCCTCTCTCTCTGACCCTCCCCTGCCAGCCTGGAGCCTGTTTCAGTCTCTGACTCCCTCTCTCTCTGACCCTCCCCTGCTCACGCTGTCTCTCTCTCCTAGAAATAAATAAAACATTTAAAAAAAAATTAAAAAAAAAAAAAAAAGAATCTGACTTCGGCTCAAGTCATGATCTCACAGTTCGTCGGTTCAAGCCCTGCATCGGGCTCTGTGCTGACAGCTAGCTCAGAGGCTGTAGCCTGTTTCAGATTCTGTGTCTCCCTCTCTCTCTCATCCTCCCCTGCTCACGCTGTCTCTCTCTCAGAAATAAGTATATCATTAAAAAGAAATTTTTAAAGGTGGAAGAAAACAAAACAAAACACGTGAACAGCTGGTGCCTGGAAAGAAGGCTTCTATTTGTCTAGAGGGATGAACTAACATCACTGGGTAGAAAATATAGGGAAGCAAATTTCATCTCAATATAATCTAACCCAATTAGAGTTGTCTAAAATCGAACCAATAGGACCCCTATTGTGAGATAGTGAGTTCCCTATCCCTATTTTAAAAGAATTTTTTAAAATTTATTTCTGAGAGAGAGAGAGACAGAGAGACAGAGACAGTGTGAGCAGGGGAGCGTCAGAGAGAGAGGGAGACACAGAATCTGAAACAGGCTCCAGGCTCTCAGCTGGCTGTCAGCACAGAGCCCGATGCAGGGCTCGAACCCACAAACGGTGATATCATGACCTGAGCCAAAGTCGAATTCTTAACCGACTGAGCCGCCCAGGCGCCTCTTTTGAAAGAATTTTAAAGAGACATTGTAAGTTCACTTAGAGATACTGCTGGAAAGTATTTTTCTTTGGCTACAAAGTAAGACTAGATGATATATAAATGTGCCTTTCATCTTTAAGGGACTGGTGTCCCATGCTCCTACTTATTTTACACAGATCTCTGCTTTGAATCCTGAATAACTTCTGTACTAAAATAATAATTAGGGGTGCCTGGGTGCCTCAGTTGGCTGAGTGTCCTTTTGGCTCAGGTCAGGATCTCACCGTTCTTGAGTTTGAGCCCCACAGTGGGATTGCTGCTGTCAGTGCAGAGCCCGCTTCGGATCTTCCATTCCTCTCTCTCTGCCTCTCCCCTACTCGCTCCCTCCCTCTCTCTCAAAAATAAATAAACATTAAAAAAAGAATAACAATAATTAGACACTTCTCAGACACTGCTCCCTTCTTTAGAACCCTGCTATAGTCTTCAACAACACTAAAACCTTAGCTTCTTTAATGAAGATTATTAACTGGTCAGAGTATTCAGGGGCTTTAGAAAATATCCTTCTTCATCTAAGGATTCTACTCATCATTCAAGACCTATCTCACAGATTCCTTGTGCTGTGAAATTCACCCCCAAACCCCCAAGCAGAATTAGTGCCATCCTTTTAGTTATCATGCCACCTTGAATGCAGTGCTACTTCTATAACAGAACTGCTTCTATTATGTATTTTCAACTTTTAAAATGTTTTTTTCTAGGGGTGCCTGGGTGACTCCGTTAAGCCTCCAACTTTGGCTCAGATCATGATCTCACGGTTGGTGGATTCCAGCCCCGCATCTGGCTCTGTGCTGACAGCTCAGAGCCTGGAGCCTGCTTCAGATTCTGTGTGTGTCTCTGTCTCTCTCAAAAGTCAAAAGTAAATAAACACCAACAACAAAAAAAAACAATAATAAAATGTCTTTTCTTAAAGTTAAGTGCAAAAAGGTTAAAAAAAATTTATGCATTTAAAATTATGTACGTAGTCATCCACTTCCACTCCTACCCCTGGACTTTGAACTCCTCTTGGGCCTGGAAACTATATAATTTTTCTCTGAATCCCTCAACAGGCTTTGCAGTACATGGGCCTTAAGTAGGTTGGCATACCGATCATCTTCAGCACCCATCAAAGAGCTTAGAATCTAATGGAGTTCCAGGACAAACAAACAAAAATATATATACAAGGCAAAGATGAGCAGAACCCCACAAAACAAATATAATAACAAACTAGCCTCAAGGATACAGACTTTCACGAATGATACTGGGTTAGTTCCTAGGCTGTGGGCTTTTTGAAGGCAGGGCTCAGGTTTCATTCGTTCCTACATTTGCAGCACCCAGGCACAGTGCCTGACACATAATATATGCTCGAGAAGCGGTAGAATTACATAATAGCCTTACCTTTAAATACGCCTTTTATGAGTGGTGCTACTGCTGTATTGAACACTTCTTCCTGTTCAGTAGAGGGGTCAAACACAAAATCGTAGGTAAAGGACTTGTCAGTGCCAACCACCACCTAGAGAAGTCAAGGGACAAGAAGTAAGGAAAAAAAAAAAATGAAAGGCAAGACCACGCCCCTCACTGCCATTTGGCCCCAGCTGTTCAGAGGCCGGCCCAGGACTCTCCCACGCACCTGCGGCTCCCCAGGTACGAAGGAAAGGCACATCTGGCAGCCCTCACTAATCTCTTTGGGGACCAGAGGGCGACATCGCAGTGCCACTCTTACTGGAATTCCCTTCACCTCTTCCTTCATGATCCTACCGCAGGACCGTCACTGCGGAGAGAAAAGAAAAGACACTTGCTGATGAACTTTGGTAGGTCGGGAGGGGTGGGAGTTCCGGTCCTCATCGGAAGGTGGGATGGGTTGGGTATGGAACTCAGCAGTAGCGGTGGCAACCTCCCCGTCCCAGGTGGATCGCTGCCCTAGAAAAGTCACTGTCCCTCAGACTTGGCCGCCACAGGGCAGCCCGTCAGCCCGACACTCTGAAGAGAGCGAAGTGGAGTCTGAAATGAAAAGGAAAGCCCCATAGCGAAGCTGACGACAAAGAACCAAATCCCCACGGTACCGGAAAAGGCAGATCCTGAGCTAAGGTGTGCCCCCTTCACTCACCAAACTAAACGTCCCTTCCCCGGTCTCCCGCCGCCCTGTCTCAGCCGGAGATTTAACCGCCAAGTTTCAAATCGGTCCCTGAGGCGCCAGCCAATCGGAGCACAGACAGTTTGCGGGCACAGCACGCACGTCGGCGCGCGCCGGAAGACGTGTTGGGAAGGGGAGGGCCTGCGCGCCGCACCCTGAACCCGCCCTTTCCGACCCATCTGAGCATCCGTTTCCGGTTTCCAGAGTGGGTTGGTGGCGAACAGAGCCTCAAGTGCCTGAATCCTGCGAGTGGGTGAAGTCGTAAGGCCTTTGCCCCGTCGTGTGAGTGAGACTCAGGCAGGATGCGGGGCGGGCACCAGGAAGGTGGCTGGTGGTGAAGGGAAGCTCGATCTGGGGACCCCCACCATTACTGATCACATCTAGGAAAGTGGGGGCGATACCTTACCCCGAGTCCCTGTGGACAGTTGGAGTCAGCCCTCCCCTGGACTTCGACAGTAGATCTTTTTAGATGCTTCTGGTTCCCTCTTCTCTAGAATGAAGACGGTAACGTTTATTTGCAGTATTGTGAGGAAGGAGATCGTCTCTATGGATTACCTAACCGATTGCATGGCATCCACGTCTTAAGCAAAGTTAATAGATTTCTTCCATATTTTTTTCTTCCTTCTCTCTCAGTCTTTATCACCTAGAAGTGGGCTGAGTGCATAGACTGACAGCCTTGAGATAGATTGAGGTTGTTTCCTGGAACTTGCTGGACTACTTTTTGAATCCTTTTTTATCAGCTTTGAGTCACCCTTCTTTCAATTCCAGGGCCTTGCTGGAGATGGACAGCCGGATTCCTTATGACGACTACCCGGTGGTTTTCCTGCCTGCCTATGAGAATCCCCCAGCATGGATTCCTCCTCATGAGGTGGGAATGCTTGAGTAGGGGATTTATCCCTTTGGGCATGAGATGATATATGAAAGGGAGATGGCAGGGTTAGAAAGCTCAGTGGAGAGTGAATTCTAGCCTTTGTTGTAACCAGGGGACCCAGAAGTTAGATTCTGAGCAGCTGGGCCCATTGGGGGTCTTCTTATGTTATCCTCCTGTCACAGTCCATTCACACCAGAAAATTCTGGAAACTCAGAGCCTTAGTTTCTGTCTTGTCAAGGTAAAGAGGAGGGGAGCTACTGGGCTGCTGACATTTCCTCATGCTATCCATCTACCCATTTGGACAGTGTTATCTGTTCTATCTAAAACTAAGTCCATGATCACACCTTTTCCTGACTTCAGGGTGATAACATTTATATTCTAGATGAAGGTGGATATAAAATCTAAGGATGGTAATAAGACTTCTGGGGTTGCTGTGTCTTGCAGAGGGTATACCACCCAGACTACAACAATGAGTTGACCCAGTTTCTGCCCCGAATCGTCACACTGAAGAAGCCCCCTGGAGCTCAGGTGAGCTTATGGGACAGCTGAGTCCTATTCCAGGCTAGCTCTGTCTGTACCAGGCCCAGAATTTGGCAGTGGTAGAGGGGAATGGATGGGAAAGCAGGTAGGGTGGCAAGGAAACTTTCTAATGGGCAGAAAATCTGAGATACCACCTGCACAACTTCGACTTCTCTCTGAGGAACACATAAGCCAAGCTATCGTTTAGTTATGCTATTAGATGTTCTTGTGTTTGTGGTCTGTATTGCGTCACCTCCCTTTTTTGTGCTCTTACAGTTGGGATTTAATATCCGAGGAGGAAAGGCCTCCCAGCTAGGCATCTTTATCTCCAAGGTATGTGTGCCTGGTAGGCGATCTGGATTGCTGCTTCCCTTTGTTAAGTGATCAGATTGCAGACTTCTGATGTCCTAAAGCCTGGGAGAAGGATGATTCAGTAGATTTATGGAAGGGGCATAATGGAGACACCTTTTCCCATTAAAACTTCTCACCTGTCAAATCCTCTGTTTCTCTATACTGTCACATACACACAAAAACAGTAGTACCTTACGCTTGAAGAGCACTTAATTTTAATTCCAGCCTTTGAAATGATCTCACCTCAATCTTGTATATCCTCTCCTTACCAACAAACAGGTGATTCCTGACTCTGATGCACATCGAGCAGGACTTCAGGAAGGGGACCAAGTCCTAGCTGTGAATGATGTGGATTTCCAAGATATTGAGCATAGCAAGGTGAGCACAGCACTCGAGACATGGTAAGGCAGGAAGCCATCCTTGGTAGGAATGGGATTAGACTGATCTGTAACCTGATCAGAAGGAATCTCTGTTGGGGTGCCTGGGTGGCTCAGTTAGTTAAGCATCCAACTTTGGCTCAGGTGGTTATATCCCAGTTTGTGAGTTTGAGCTCTCTGTTGGGCTCTGCGCTGACAGTGTGGGGCCTACTTGGGATTCTCTCTCTCTCTCTCTCTCTCTCTCTCTGCCTCTCTGTCTCTCCCCGCCCTCTGCTCCTCCCCCTCCCTCTCCCTCTCCTATTCGCACTTTTCTCTCTCTTAAATAAATAAACTTTTAAAAAAGGAAGGAATCTCTGCTGAGGAAGTATACTAAGAAGCAGCAGCTATTAGTGAGCCAGAAGGTGGGAGTGGTAAACTTTCTCCTGTTATGATACTGTCCTGGGTCGTATGTACAAGCTACTGTATTCCTTCCAGGCTGTTGAGATCCTGAAGACAGCCCGCGAAATCAGCATGCGTGTCCGCTTCTTTCCCTACAGTAAGTGCCACTGTCTGTTTAATTTACCTAGCAGGGCCCTGGATAGGAACTCTTTAAATACTGATTACTAAAGGCCCCACAGGTTGGGGAAGGGCACTTGGGAGCTCAGGCCTGCAAATAACCTGCTCGTTTTTTCCTTTCCTTTCTTCTTTACCTCAGATTATCATCGCCAAAAAGAGAGGACTGTGCACTAGAGAGTTGCAGCCCATAGCCCTCTACATGGAATCTTCTAGGATAAGCTGGCTAGGCCTCAGGGAAGCCTCTTGGGAAACTGTAGTCTTGACCCCACCCTGGCAGATTGGAGCAGGGAGGATGGGGACACAGTGATGCCCTGCCCCAAACCAGCTAGCCACCGCGTTACCCAAACTGTACTGCACTTTTTGTTCCCTAGTTTTCTAGATAAGCTTCATTCCCTGAAAGAAGAAGGATGATGCTACCTAGGTATAGCCTTTGGAGAACCCCGCTAGAGAAGGCAACTGGCATTTATTGAATATCATATGTGAGACAATTATGCATAAGTCATGTCATTTTCATTAGAGTATAGAAACCAAAAGGGAAAAGAATCTCGAGGGCCTTCCATCCCGTCTACCTAGCCATCTGATCTCATCCTTGCGCTGCCGGTCTCATACGCTCCGGACACCCCCTGGGACTGTTTCCCCCCCATCCCTATCCTCCGCCAAAAAAAGTAAAAGGCAATGCTGAGGAAATGCTGGTTTGGCTTTTGGATGATGCCGACTGGGTTTTCAATGCTATTGAGGCCAAAATAAAGCTCTTTCACAGAGAGGAGCCAGTGCAAGTAACAACAACGCTATACCTACTTCACAACCATCTCTATTTGGCCTGTCCATTAGGGAGGCCCAGGAACCTTACCTTCAGTGTAACTGAGGAGGAATGGTACAGGGTGAGGGGTACTGGAGGAAGCAGCGCCCCTTCCCTCATGAGCTTTGGACGTTTCTCTGCTGGGGGTGGTATTAATGTCATTATATTCTCCTTCCCCACATTCTTGGATCTGGAACACAAAGGAAGGGAGAGGCTTGGATGCATTCCTTTCAGGGACAGCAGTAAGAAATTGGTTCCCAGTTTCCACCTTGTAGGATGAATGGTACCGTTGACCTCCTCCTTTTCACTCCAACCCCCAAATAACCTGCCATGTTTTTTGTTACCAGTCCGTTAGAGATTCCAGGCCACACGTTATGCCATTTCTGGTGGCACGTTTAAAATACCCGTTCAGAGTAGAAAGTTTTCTAATGAGGTATGGGATGAAGTGCCTCCGTAATGAAAGTCCCAAATTTGCCTTGAAGGAATCTTGGGAAGCTTAATTATGTATTACCAGGCCCTTCCTTTGGAGAGTGATTCTGTTGCTCTGAGGTAGAACCTGGAAATCTGAATTAAAAAATTTTCAACTATGGGAAACAGTTCTGAATAGTGTATCTCTAGGAGGAGTTTCTGGCTTGTTCTAGAAATCCCATCTCAGCTTTACTATGTGCTACTGTCAAGTAGCAACATCCTAGTGAGTAGAACTGGAGGTAGAATTAATTTAGCTGTCCGCTTCCTCCGGAATCCCACTCCTAGTCTATGCTCCTGTTTGCTGTGCTGCCCCCCAGTGGCCATCTGAAAAACTAGAGACTCAGATACCTGCGCAAAGGCATTATTGGCTGAGTCTACTGAATGTGGAGGTCAAGACTCTCCCTGCGGTGAACAGGTTTTCAAACAACTCATCTAAGAAGTGTGTAAACATGGTAAAAAGTCCCAGCTAGGTGCCATGAGCCTAAGAGGCAAAAAGCCTGCTCTAAATTGGCTCTCACTTTGAGATACTTGGAGTGGCTCTTTGTTGGGACACCAGCATGATGTAGTTGCATTGTAAAGGTACAGGGGCAGCACAGGGAAGACAACGAGCAGTAAGAGACTGAGGCAAAAGGACCAGTCGTTTATTGAGGGTGTAGATAAGAAAACCATGGGGAATGAACTAGCTCAGCCTTTGACGTATCCCCTGTGTTGTAGAACTGCATCCCCTATAGATATCTGAGCAGTCACAGAAGGCAAGGGGATTCCTGGGCCCTGCAAGAACTTCCCCACCCCATAGCTGCAAGATCCAGTCAAGAAAGAATGGTAACATTTTCAGGAATTTTGTTTTGTTTTTAATTTTATTTTAGAGAAAGAGAGTGAGAGCACAAGCAGGGGAAATGGGAGAGAGAGAGAATCCCAAGCAGGCTTCATGCACAGCATGGAGCCTGATGTGGGGCTTGATCCCACAACACTGCGATTGTGACCAGAGCTAAAATCAAGAGTAGGACGCTCGACCGACTGAGCCACCCAGGCATCCCTCAGGGGTTGTTTTGCTCCTAAGCTCAGGAATTGTATGAAAGCTTAGTAAATAGCCAAGTATTTAAACCATAAATCTGAGGGTGGGGGCAATGGATTACTGAGAAGCCCAAATGCAATAAATTCATCAAATCAGGCAGAGACTAAGTTATGAACAGGAACAATGGCTTTTGATGCCTGACTCTATGGAGGGCTCCAGTTGGATTTCAACCACGGAAGTGTGTGTGAAGGTAAGAGTAATGTGACTGGGGTCAAATCTCAACTATTCCCGGGGCAGCTTCTTGGAGACCCAGAAGAGGAATTCTGATCTTATGTCTGTTGTCTGAAGGCAAACCAGGGAGCTACTTTTGGTTAGTCACATTAAATTCCCTGTAAATAGCAGGCCTGGCCATCAACTCAGCAAATGGGAGTTTGCCTTCTCTGCTTTATACTCCCTGTTCCAGCAAGGCTGGGAGAAAGGATATTCCTCTTCCTTCGGTGGAAATGAATTCTGGATAGAAGAGCAGAAGCCATGTGCTGGAATAACTGTGTGTGTGTGTGTGTGTGAGTGAGAGAGAGAGAGAGAGAGGCCAGGTTCATAGACAGTCCTGGGCCTTTGAACTGCATGATGGGAAAATGAACCTTATACCCACCCCAAGATAGGATAAGCCAAGGTTATCCAAAAGAGTAAGCTGGCACTGGGGGTAAGAGTAGCTAGAGATGAGTGCAACAGAAGTATTATAAAGGGAAATGGGTGTTACATATTTCATGTTGTGATTAGTTTTGGCACTGGTCTCAAACATCCCACTGAGGTCTCTGGATTTTTCTTCCCTGTAGTCTGCAGAAACTTGTCTGGACAAATGAGAAATGATGTAGAGGACCAGATAGCATGGTAAGTGGTAACTGAAAGCAGATAGGAATAGATCCTTCTGAGGTGTAATGATGCCTCCCCAGGACAGGAACCATAGAAGCCTTGAACCCATCACCTTTCTGTTCCTGAAACTTGTAACTCCTCCCATGTCAATACAGCACAGTAGACCCTCCCCATAGAGACGGAGCCCTAGGTGTGCCAGAAGTTGGTAGTTATACCTTTTGTTGTTCAGATCAATGTTACCCACTAACACGATGATGATGTCATCACTTCTTTCTGACCATACATCTTGTCCCCACTTATGTGTCTCCTTTAAAGAATTGATGTCTACCACACCCTGTTGCAGAGAGTTGAAACATTTAGTAGAGGTTTACAGAGAATAAAGTTCTTGCCCTTCCATTCTGCTAGTCTTAACCAGCTTTCCTGTTGTTTCCCTCAATCCCTTTTTCAAATAAAACATGGCATAACACTCACTTGTGACGTCCTAGACGGCCACCATAATAGTCAAATCATGTATGTAGCTAGGAATTTAGACTTCAAAAGCTCCCCTGGCCAGCTGTGTCACATAACAGGAGCTGTTTATAGAAAATGTTTTGAAAGGAAAGATACTTGCCTTTAAAAGGTTAGAACTTAATAAAGGCAAAATAAAAAGAACCAAAGGAACCAAGTCCCGTAAAGGGGGCTGCTATAGCCACAAACTAAGTGGCCTACCATCTCTGCACAGGTGCAGTCTCAATATACTGTTTTGATTAAGGAAGGCCTTCTAGAGGAGCAGATTTAAGTATTCAAAGCCTCTTGGACTTTGTGTTACAGGTGGATATTAGATGAAGGCAGACAAAACAAGAAACAAAACAGGGTTTAGTAATTTGGGGAAACTTCATGTTTTTCCCCTTTTTTTAAGTTTTTTTTTTTTTTTGAGAGACAGTGCCATGAGTGGGAGAGGGGCAGAGAGAGAATCTCAAGCAGGTTTTGAGTTGTCAGTGTAGAGCCCAATGTGGGGCTTGAACCCACGAACCATGAGATCAAGACCTGAGTGGAAGTCAAGAGCAGGATGCTTAACCAACCAAGCCACACAGGTGCCCCTTGTCTTCCCCTTGTTTGTCCACAGATAATCTAGACTGGTGCTACTCTACTGTTATGAATAGGCCTAAGAGGTTGAGTTGTAGGTTTAGTGATAGGAGAGTAAATGTTCACTATTTGGCCCTCCAAAGTACAGGATCTCAGATCAGAAATCAATTCCAATGATTGCAAATGAGAGTCAGATATTCCACCCCTCCTCTACTTCCAATGCCAGGGAGTCTCAGAAGCAGAAGTGGAGAATGGCCCATGAGAAGGTTGTCCTGGCTCAACCTCTCAACGCTTCCAATAGATAACTTTGAGAAGAATCCCTAGATAGCTAGCTGAGGAGTGGGCAAAAGTGTATTGTGTGAGGGGCATCTGGGTGGCTCAGCTGGTTAGGTATCCGACTTCAGCTCAGGTCATGATCTCACAGTTTGTGGGTTCGAGCCCCACATCGGGCTCTGTGCCGACAGCTCAGAGCCTGGAGCCTGCTTCGGATTCTGTGTCTCCCTCTCTCTGCCCCTTCCCCGCTTGGACTCTGTCTCTCAAAAATAAATAAACATTTTTAAAAATGTATTGTGTGATGCCTTGGCGGTGGGCTTATCTGGCAGGCACAGTTGCTGTATGTAGTACGAGCCCAGGTTGATGAGCGGTATCCTCCCCATTGTAAGGTAGGTAAGTAGGCCAACATCACCCTGAGTGAGGAGGAGGAAATTGGTTCCCCTGACTCTCCTCACGCTCCATACAGTACCTTCACCTCTCCCAATCTCCAAAGCCCAGCTCAGATACCTCCTCCCTGCTCTGCTCCCCCAGATTTGTGCAGAAACCGTCTTAATTGCTTCCCGGAGAAGCCTCTGACTTCCCTGTTGGCCTCGCGTGCGAGGGTGGTGAGAGATCACGCAGAGCCTTCTGTCCAACTGCTACTCTTCGCCTTAGGTGCTGCCCTGGGCCTGGGAGCACGGCCACGCCCCGTCAGGCTCCGCCCACAGTTCTTGGGGCTCCGGGAGCGGTAGGGGGTCACCAGACTGAGGTGGTGGGGTGCTTCGGTGGTGGGGTGGGGGTAGGAATGGCCAGGGCCCGGAGGGAAAGTTGAAGGACTCACGGAGGGTGGTCCTTTATGGGTAAAGCACATGCTGCAGAGTAATCTAATCACCGACAGGGACAGAAAGTGCCGTCTCTGTAGTGCTGTTACCCTCGCGGAGAAGGAAATACCAAAGATCGTCAGGCATGTCTTGGACAGGCTGATTTAATAGAGCGTTACAGTAGGGCTCCCACACAGAGGCACCAGAGCATGGTGCTCAGCTTTCCTCGTTCCCCTCCGCCGCCAAAGCCTCCTGGCTCTCCCCACGGTGCTCCTGACGAGTGAACTCCTCGATGACTATGTCCTCAGAGCTTGCAAAGCAGCAGAATGGAATGGAGGGTTAGGACATGGGCATCGTCCATGTTCACTCCCATTTCGTGATCCCTTTCCTGCTTCCCAGCTCATCCTCAGCCCTCTCCGTAGCTAACCCCCCAGCCGATCGACCACTCTGGCTTGTTTCTCTCCGTTCCCTCCCGGACATCTCAAACACAAAAGTCCCTTCCCACCCACCCTCTAGAGCGCTGGAGGGGAAATAAGAATGGAGGGTGGGAAGGAAGGAAGGAAGCGAAGAAGTACGGGCGAGGGGGCAGGGGAGGAAAAAGAAAAAAGGAAGGGATGGGGGAAGGACGGTTCTGAGAACAAGGGATGGAGGGCGTATGAAAAGCGCTGAACTATGACCGGAAGCTAAGCCATATGTTTCCACTGCACAGTATTGAAAGCAACACTCCAGGGAAGCTTTTTAACAATTACATCGTTATAAAATGGAGGGTTGCAATGGGGAAAGGGGGATGGGGCTTCCAGTCCTCACATTTCCTTACCTAGCAGCCTCTGTACCAAGCATGGAGAGGGGAGGAGAAAATGGAGCTGAAGCTGACGTGGGGCTCTTCAGCTGAATGAAGAAATCTCTTTCCCCTCCCATTTTAACCCTCTTCTCCCTACCCCCCAACACACACACACACACACACACACGCACACACACACACACACACACACCCTGAAAACCAAGAAAACCAACCTGCCTATTGCTAGTCTCTACCCAAGCTGTCAGTCCTCGATTCAAGAGATCAGAACTGCTTGGTCCCCAACACTCAGGACCACCACTCCTATGAGTTCCACCTGGTCACTCACCATGTGATGGCTCTGGGTGCATCAGGATCAGGGGCAGCTCAACACCAACATCGCTGTCAGGATTCCAAGGGGGAGTTACTGATCTCCCTCAGTTTTCTGGTCCTGGGATATCCTCAGACCCTTCCTTAGCACTCTTTTAGTCTCCCATTCTCCCCACAGCTTCCCCACAGTATCTCTTACCTGGTGATCAGGTCGCCTAGGATGCTGAGGGTAGAATGACATCCTAAAATTAGCTTCTGGAAATGGAACGTGGCAACCTAGTTTTACTGGGGGATAAGGGATCAGAAGGCCAATCCAGCTACAGAATGGGCTTCCTCCAGAAGGGAGGGTGGCTTGCTCACTGAGCTCACAGGTTTGGGAAACTGGTCTGGGGAACAGCTTGACTGGGTCAGTCCACCTGGGAGGAAAACAAAAGTGGCTCCCCAGCCCTGCCCACACAGACCCCGACCCCTCACTCACCCTCCACCAGACACCATCAGGTTGACTCTCACTTTGTAGGACACCAGGATCCCCAGCAGCTCCTTGTTCATTCCAGGCTGAAGACTGGAGGTGTTAGTAGTCGTTGTTGTGTGTTAGTTAAGGGGGGAGTAATTCATTCAGTCTCTCAGTCCCTTCCTGTGCACCTTTTTTTTGTTGTTGCTGACTTTCTTATATTCTTTTTTTTTTCAAATAGTTTATTGTCAAGTTGGTTTCCATATAACACCCAGTGCTCATCCCCACAAGTGTCCTCCTCCATGCCCATCTCCCCCTTCCCCGCCACATCCATCGGTCCTCAGTTTGTTTCTCAGCATTCAAGAGTCTCTCATGGTTTGCCTCTCTCCCTCTCCCCCACCATTTCCCCCTTTCTTCTCCCCCATGGTCCTCAGTTAAGTTCCTCCTCATCCTCCTATATGCCTGTGCACCTTTTCTAACAGGACTCCCATGCTCTAATCTCTCCTCATTGAAATCACACGTCTGCTCCTAACATCCAGTTTTACCAGGTCACCCTCTGCCTAAGAGCCTACCCTCTCTGAATATAACTACTCTCTGCTTGGCTTTCACGACCCTTAACAAACTGGCCCCACTCAGCCTCTTTAACCTTTTCTGCGTAACTCCCTAACACCTGGGATACAACCTAAGCAGACCCATCCTCTCTCCATGCTCAGAATATGCCATGCAGATTCCCACCTTTCTGGCCTTTGCCCATGCTGTGCTCCCAGTCTGGAATGCTCTTTCCTTCCTCTCTTGCTATCTAGATCCTACACATGCCTCAATATCTAGCTCATTCAGTCTTCTCCAGGAAGCCCACTCCAGCTATGCTGGCTTCTTTCAACTTCTGTTGAATTTCTAATCTGAACCACTTGTACTATCACTTAACCTTTCCATTGCTTTTGCATTCCTCTTTGTTCCCCATCTAGACCATAAGAGTGTCTAAAACTTCTTCATGTCCTCCCACATTGCCTAGCGTAAGAATGAGCATGTAACAGGTACTCAATGAAAACTCACTGATTGGAAAATGTGACACAGAAAACTATGATATTGGGAAAGTCTCTTCATGGCTCTGGAATACTGATCCTTTTATCTATAAAATAATGCTGTTTGGGCGATTTCTAAGGGTCGTTCTAGCAATGACAATTTATAGCTACAAGATTGATAAGGCATGGAGAGGGGCAGGGGACAATGAACACTTGTCAGATGGTGGCAGATGGCTTTTGGTGGGAGACACATCTAACACTACAGCCTTCAAAGGCATAGGGCCAAATGAATGATTGGATAGAATTCTATCAATTCCCTCTTTGGCCATTCTCCTTCTTTGGCCCTTTTCCTCCTCCATTTCTCGACTCCTCATCTTTTCACTCCATTTCTGTCTTCACTAGAGAGTAGCTACTCTAGAGATCACAGTGCTAGAGCCAGATGACATGCGGTAGAATCCTTTCCACCTCTGCCGTTTATTAGCTGTGCAAACTTGGACAACTCCTTTCATCTCTCTGAGCCTCAGGGTCCTTAAGTGTGAAATGGAATAAGAACAGGTATCCAGCCTGCTTTAATGGGATTATTGATATACTATATCAAGAATATAAGACTTTTGTGAGCTGTGAAATATTAGACAACGCAAGGAATTTTCCTCTCCACTTTTTCCTTTCTTACTGTCTGTGACTTAAGCCTGGCATTGGTCCCATCAGCATGATTTAGCTTACTCTTGACCCTCAGGCCTGCAGAGATCTCTGAACACTGGCCTAGAACCACTTAAAAAGAAATAGATGGGCTTCATTGCAGATGAAACCTCAGAACTGTATACATGAAATGCAGAATGGGTTGCAGATAGAAAATGGAGGCTGGGAATTACATTTGAGCTTACATTGTGCTAGAGGCCAGATTAGTATCACCATGCTTGAGTTTGCCATCCAGTGCCAGGCCCTCTTTCTGGCAGTTGGCAGCCAGGAGCGGGGTTACTGCGAAGCTCTTAGAGAAGTTGGAGTTAGCAGCTATAGTCTCCCTTTAAAAGGAGAAGAAGAAGAGAACTTAGGCTAGGCTTGCCAATTACATATACTTTCATTCCCAAGGGTATCTTTCACAGTTCCACAAATCTACTGGAGTATCCAGGAGAGCTGGCCTGTCTGACTGTGGGGAGTGGGAACAATTCGCTCTGGTGGGAAATCCTTATGCCCTTGACCTCTCTCAGCATTTTGATGGTCCTGTTATGGGTATCCTCCCTCTAGTTCTCCTGGAAATCCCTCCCTTCCTCTACATCAGCCCTCACGTTGACCTTCCTCAGCCCTGGGCTCTTACCCTCCTCCTTCTTTCCCCAACCTGCTTCTTTGCCTCCAGTCCCTGACCCTTTTCCCACCAACCCACCCCGTGGCTCTCTGGCTCCAGCCCCAGCTCACGTGAACTCCTGAATGAACACGGTCTTGGTGTACTTGTCTAGGGAATACAGGACAACATCTGTGATCTGGTCGACTGAACAGCCAGGAAAAGCACATGAGGATAATCAGTTAGTCATCCACAAGGTCCCAGCTTACCACCCTCAGATGTGACCTTATACATGGGTACACTATGCATGATGTACTAAGATATGCTGGTGGACAAAGCTATGTATTTTGATAAGCCTGCATTAAAGGGAAAGTCTAGATGAATACAGTCTGGGTAGGTGAGGCAGAATTTTGGAAAAAGAAAGATAGGAAAAGAAATTCACCTGAAATCTTGATTTTTTTGATGACCTTGTTGGTGCGGTTGTTGATAGAAACATTGACAGAGATGGGTTTGCCATGGTAGTGAACCTGGAGCAGGAGGAGAGGCTCATTGCAAGGTTGGAGGGAGAACACCCAGATCAAGACCTAGAATTCCTGTTTCCTTAGCACTGTTGCTGCCCTGGCTTCCATTCCTGTCTCCCCAGGTAGGAAATCGGTGAAGAATCAGGGTTTCAGAGGGCTGCAGGGTAGGGGTCAAGAAGTGGGGTGGGGGTGGGGGGGCTCACAAACCTCCCTGTCCATCCAGGCCTGGAGTTGTAGGGGCTGAGCTGACAGAAGGAAGTGCCGGACAGTCTGGGCACAGGGGCCAGGGCCTGGTTCCAGGGGTGCAAACTGTACTTTCCGAACCACCAGCCGCACAGAGTCTCTGAGGAGAGGCCAAGAGGTCAGCCAGAACATCTCTGGGACTCACAGACCCCTGTGCCAACCCCATGGCCCAGTCCTGGCTTGGGGTTGGGGTGGGTGGAGGTGGGGTGAAGCCTCCCTCAGAGAATTCTTATAGACCCTTGGTGTAGGTGTCTAGACCGTGGGTCAGCAAAGTATGGCTCACTGGCCAAATCCGGCCTGCTGACTGTTTTTGTATGGCCCAAGGCTAAGAATGGTGATTACATTTTTTAAGTGGTTGAAAAAAATCAAAGGATGATAATATTTCATGGCATGTGGAAATCATATAAAATTCAAATTTTAGTGTCTATAAATAAAGTATCGGAAGACAGCCCAGCTCAATCATTTACATACTATCTACGGCTGCCTTTCACACTCCAAAGGCAGAGTTGAGGAGTTGCAACAAAAAACTATAGGGCTCACAAAACCTAAATATTTATTTTTTGGCCCTTTACAGAAAAGTCGGCTGACTGCCCTGGAGCAAAGAAGAGAAGTCAGCGAGGGAGCAGAGCCGCACATCTGAGTTGGTGGCAATGGTGCTGTGGAGGTTAGAAGTCAGGCTGTTTCTGTCCTGAGATCAAGATCTGTTTCCTGGCACAGGCTGGAGGCAGGGACTCTGGAGAGGACCAAAGACTACCTCTTGGAGATTTTCTCCTCCAGGTTTTCAGCACAGAAGCTCTTCACTTCAAAGTCAATCCCACAGGCCTGCAAAGGGGCAGGGGCCAAGAGAATGCATTTCCAACACTGCCTATCCTTCCCTCTTGAGTCTATAAGGAAATGCCTGACCCCATCCCTTAGCTGTCCATGTCTCCAGTCTTGTTCATTTGTCCCTCTGTCCTTCCTGCTAGCACTGACTATTTATACCTCTTTTTCAGAACCCAGAACTCACCTTTCCCGCATCTTCGGGACCTGGCTGCAGTGTCACTGAACAGGGCAGGTTAACAACCATCTAGGGGATCAGAAGAAGGTCAGCAAACAGAAGAAATAGGGACCCCCCTTTCCTTTGTTTTCCTTCTTTAGCTTCCTCGCTTAACATTCCCCGGAAACCTTGCCCAGGACGTGGGGGCCAGTACCTGCAGTGTAAAGGGGTAGGCATTGTCCCCCAACTTTTGCAGCAGTCGCTCCTGTAGGACTGTGAGGGGCCCCTGGGGGCTGGTGGGCTCAGGTGGGAACACTTGCTGCACCTGTACATACAGATCTTTGCGGAACGTCAGACCAATCACGTCCAAATCGTCATGGCCATAGCGAAAGGCACATGTCAACATGACGAACACTGCAGGCAAAGGAGGAAAAGAGAGTGACCTGTCACGCTTGAGGGAGAAGGAAGTTCTTAAATGGCTCATAGGAAGACATGGGGAAATAATGTAAGATGATTGAAACCATATGGCCATGAAGGAAAGGATGAATACATTTGACTACAGTAAATTTTCAAACTTCTTTACATTAAGGGTCTTTATAAACACTGAAACAAGTAAAAGCCTGGGAGAAAAATATTTGCAATATATATCACAGACAAAAGTTGAGCATTCCTAACCTGAAGCTAATGTAACACTGTAGGTCACCTATACTTCAATAAAAAAGCTTTACATTTGTGATACATAAAGAACTCCCACAAACCAATAATATAAAAAGTCCCAATATAATAGTGTGCAAAGAATATGAATAGGCTCTTCAGAGAAGCACAAAATAGAATAGCCAATAAAACAGGAAAACATGTCCAGTCTCATCAGTAATCAGATAAATGTAAACTAAAACCACAATAAGATAACATTTCACACACATCAGACCATGAAAAAATCTTTAAGTCTGCCAGTACGAAGTGTTGGTGAACAAGTGGAGCAACAGGAGGTCATTGCACACTGCTGGTGTGAGGATACATTAGTACAACCACTTTGGAAAACTGTTTGGCACTATCCAGTAAAACTCAATCTGCTTGTATGTTATGACCTAAGAAGAATTTAGAGGAACTCTTGCTCATGTTTATGAGGAGATACATATGAGAATGTATTTGCACCAATATTTGCCATAGTGTAAAATTGGAAATAATTTTAATATCTATCAATCAATCAGTGAAAGAATGGGCAATACAGTTATAGTATGCTCCTATAATAGAATGCTAAGCTGAGCTTCAAATAAGTGAGTCAGCGCTCCATGTATTAACATGGTTAAGTCTCAAAAACTACTGAGTAAAAAAAAAAAAAAAGCTAGCTTCAGAATGATCTGCATAATCTGATACTGTGTATATAAAGTTTAAAAGCATGTAGAGCAATGGAGCAATACCAGAATTGCTACAGATACATAAACATAGGTAGAAATATAGAAACATCAGAGGAATAATAAACACCAAATTTGGGATAGTGGTTCCCAGGGGTGGAGACCAGGAGAGAGGGAGGAGAGGAGGAAGCGGAATGGGATTAAGGAAGGACACGTGGGAGACCAGTTTGTTTCTGTGGTTCTTTTTTAAAACTAGGTGGTGGGTACAGGGTATTTATTACATAATAATCGAGGGTCAGACTGTCTGGGCTTGAATATGCCTTGTACAAATCCCTCAAGTTCTCTGAGCCTCGGTTATTTCACCTGTCAATAACAGGATTGCACTACGAGCTCTCCATATGTCGTTTAGACTTCACAACAACCCTCTGAGGTATTATTATCTCTGCTTTGCAGGTAGAGACAATGAGCTCCGGGCCCTTAAGTGACAGCCCAGGATTTCAACCCCGGCCTCGTGACTCCAAAGCCCACACTTGTGCATGCCCAACCTAACACATGGGAGTTAATGTGAGGAGTTGATGTATAAGAAATCCCTTTGGAAATTGTAATTATAGATGCGAATGGCGAGGATGATCATGGGAATGTTGGCAAAAATTGAACAGTTACAAGTGAACTCATGCTTTTCAGCTAGTGCCTAAGATTAGAGGCAAATAGAATAGTTCATGCTTCAATGAACTAGTGGAATGTGGGATGGGGTACAGAAGGCTACCTGTCCAAGGACAGAGTGACAGAGACTGAGGGAAGGAAAGAAAGAGGTAGGACAGGGGTGGGGAATCGTCTTCTATCAGGAGCCCTGACTGAAAGGAAAGAGAACTACCGGTAGCCACACGCTAGTAGAAAGCAACCTATGTCAGTATTTTTAAGAGATCTGAATATCTACCGAACGGCCAGATTATCTGCTTCTAAAATTAAGCATAAAGAAAAGGAATCTATATTCAAAAGATACAATGAAGACTGAGAGTAATAATGGTAGTGTTTATAAGGACTGGGGCAATGGGCAGCCTCATATACAGCAGGAAGGAGAGTCAATTGATACAACCATTTTGGAGGGCAGTTTGGCAATAGAAAGCTTTAAAAGTGTCTGAATGCCCTTCGGCCATTTTGTTCTTCTCTAGGCATTTAGTCTAAAATGATTGGACCATATATATTGGACCAAAGACATATGTATGTTTGTGAATACACACACACACGCACACACACACGAGTTTGTATTTTACAGGGTTATAAAAACTGTCCAATGACTGAAGGTTGGCTACATATATTATGGTAACCCCCGTGCAGTATACTGATATGCACTATATTGACATAGGTGAAAAAGAAGATTAGAAAATATTCTTTATAATATAGTCTATTACATAAAAATATAGCTATTTTTGCATGGAAACTATGAATAAATAGGAGCTAAAATATTATTAGTGATTGTCTTTGAGTGACAGGATTGCAATATTTTTCTCCTTCATTTGTGCTTCCTAATTTTTCTACAATGGAGACACATTTAACAATTTTCAAAAGATATGGCAGATTCTCCCTTGGTTGTCAATTACAGCCAATTAAAGAGGGAGAGAAAGTGGGGTGTCTGAGTGGCTCAGTCAGTTAACCGTCCAACTTCAGCTCAGGTCATGACCTTGCGATTCGTGGGTTTAAGGCCTGCGTGGGGCTCTGGGTTGACAGCTCGGAGCCTGGAGCCTGCTTCAGATTGTGTCTCCCTCTCTCTCTCTCTGCTCCTCCCCCATGTTCGCTCTCTCTCCCAAAAATAAACATGAAAAAGTTTTTAAAAAGAGGGAGAGAAAGAAAAGTAAAAAAAGAAAGGAAAAGACAGAGAAGATGAGGAGAGGGGAGAGAGGAGGCTGGAAGGAAGCATGGGGAGGGAGGAAATAAAGGGGTGAGGAATAAGACAGAAAAAGATCAGGAGGGGTGAGGCAGAAGGGTACGTAGGTAGTAGCCTTGCCCCTGAGGTGAGGATGGTAAGCAGATGAATTGCTATTGGCACATCCACCTGTTTGCAAGTGGGGAGGGCATCACTCCCCACCCTTCCTGGTTCAACAGTTTAGGATCATCCGCTTTTGGTGCTACAAAAGAGCTTGTTTTCATTTTTTAAAATTCAACAGCTTTTCTTAAGTTAATTATATTTGGGTTTGTTATACAAATAATACATATTAATTGTGTGAAAATCAGAAAATACAAACAAAAAATCAAAGCTCTGCCATCATGCGTTATATTCCAGAGATAACTGCTGTTAATATCTCTTGCACTTGTGGGGTGCCTGATGTCAGTAGAGTGTTCGACTTCCACTCAGGTCATGATCTCATGGTTAGTGGGTTCAAGCCCCACGTCAGACTCTGTGCTGACAGCTCGGACCTTGGAGCCTGCTTTGAATTCTGTGTCTCCTTCTCTCTCTGCCCCTCCCCTGCTTGCACTCTGTCTCTGTCTCTCTTTCTTTCAAAAATAGAAAAAAAAATTTTTTTAATCTATTGCACTTGCTTCCCAATTTGTTTCTATAATTAAACATAGGGTACCTTAGATATCTATGACTTCTTCCTTGTTGCCTTTTTGAAATAGAACTTTTTATTTGAGATCATTGTAGATTCACATGCAGTTGTAAGAAATAATACAGAGAGATCCCAGAAAGATTTTTGTTAAACAACACATCTTTGACACAAGTGCATATCCTGCCCTACCACTGACCTTTATCACTCAATAGTATAGTATAAGCATCAATACAATACAATAGTATAGTATATACATCAACAAATGGAACTTGATAGAAAAAAACGTTAGAAAATATGATGCAAATATAGGGCACCTGGGTGGCTCAGTTGGTTAAACATCCGACTCTTGATATCGGCTCAGGTGATGATCTCAGGGTCTCGTCGGTTTGAGCCCTACAGAGCCTGTGCTGATCTTACAGAGCCTGCTTGGGATTCTCTCTCTCTCTATCTTTCTCACTGCCCCTCCCCAGCTCGTGCTCTGTCTCTCTCTAAATGAATAAATAAACTTAAAAAATTATTTTAAAAAAATATGATGCAAATAAAATTATCTTCATAAAAGTAATGAAACATATAAAATAGCTAAGGGGCAAACTTAAGAAATATACACAACTTGGGGCGCCTGGATGGCTCAGTCAGTTGGGCTTCCGACTTTGGTTCAGGTCCCGATCTCAGTTTGTGAGTTCGAGCCCTGTGTCAGACTCTGCACTGACAGTTGAGAGCTTGGAGCCGGCTTCGGATTTTGTCTCTCTCTCTGTCTCCCTCTCTCTCTCTTTCTCTCTGCTCCTCACCCGCTTGTGCTCTCTCTCTCTCAGAAATGAATAAACGGTAAAAAAAAAAAAACCTAAATAAAAACAAGAAATATACACAACTTAAATGAATAATAATATAAAACTCTACTAAGGGACATGAAAATGATGCAATCAAAAGGAAAAAAACATCTTATTTCTGGGTCAACATGTATTTTTTAAATTAAATATTTCCTCCTGTAGGTTATTCTGAAGATGTGCTAGGAATGTGAAAAATGATTTCGGTTTTAGAAATACAGAGTAATTGAGAGTCTTAAACAAGTTGGTTAATTTACTGGCTATTCCCCAGAATTCCTCTGATATTTAAAATTGGCTAGACTGCTTATCCACACTGTTTGTTTGTTTGTTTGTTTGTTTGTTTATTATGTTTATTTAATTTTGAGGGAGCGAGCCAGTGGGGGAGGCGTAGAGAGAGACCAAGAATCCTTTGCAGGCTCTGTCCACACTGTCAGCGCAGAGCCCAATGTGGGGGTTCACACTCACAAACCCTGAGATCATGACCTGAGCTGAAATCAAGAATCAGATGCTTAACTGACTAAGCCACCCAGTTGCCCCTATCTCACAATATTTTAAAGGTTATGTTTGAATTAGTATTCATCAATTTGTTCTGAGCCATTTTCAAGTCAAACCCAGTTTTCAATCTAATTGGATCAAAGAGCAAAAATTAGTTTAAAAAGAAGTGAAAAAATATTTCAGTGTAATCTTGATCTATAGTACTGTGGCCATAGTAATGTCTCTTGTTGTTACTTGCTAGAGTTATTGTTTTCTCTGTTTCCTGTTTTTTTTTTTTTTTTTTTTATATACGGAAAGGGTAGGGGCTTCCCTCCACAGAAGGAGAGGTGGAAAGATAATACCAGAGGTTCCAAAATGGCAGTATGAGGGTCATATCCAGCCTAACAAAAAATAACATTTTTTGATCTATCCAGGTCTTTAAAAATCTTTTAGTTAGCTGCCACCATTTGAAAATCAGGAAATTTGCATAAAGATATGGATTTCTGGAATGCTGGATCTTTCCGTAGCCAGTCTAAGCCCATGTTCAGTTTAGCAATGAAGCAATAGTACCACCGACAATAATAGAGACAATCAGAAGTTTTAGAAAGAAACTATTTTAAGTCTAGCACACATGTCAATTCTGTGTAATTTTGAAAAATAAGATTTTATCTCTGTCTTAGAAATATGTCTATTTTGAATACTACTTGGGGAAGAGGTATCATCATCTTTTCAGGATTTGGGTCCCTGAAGGTCTTATTCTGAGCTTCGTTTCCAGTTCTTTTCCAACAATCAGAAAATTTGGCCACACTGGGCTAAAATTCCCAGTTGTTAGTCCCCACCAGACAAGGAAACCACAGTTCCAACCACTTTTTGATTTTCTTATACTCCTCTAGTCCACTCGCCCAGTCTACTCACTTAGGTTACTTGTCTGGTGTGTGTGGCATCTCATTTAGGGGTCCCTGGCACATGCAAAGGCCAACAGAATTTTTACTTACTCTTTCGACCTTTTAAGTAATCAGGGTCAACCAGGACTACACCATCTGTGTAGAGAAGGAGAGATGGCACCCTCGTCAGGAAAAATCCTTAGACTATGAAACAGAATCAATCTCTGAAATAGTTCCTCCCACTTTTCCCTTTAATTGCCCTCATCTTCTGCATGTCCCTTTTTTTTGTCTTTCTTTTAGTCCCTAGATCCCATTCCCTTCTCCCAGGATCTTTCCCTTTTTGGACTCACTGACCAATGGGATCCACCATGTCCACATGGTCCACAAAGTCTCGTCTCCCCAGGTAGATGGCAAGCTGTTGTGGAACAACCTTGCATGTTATTCTCGTAGTCCTCATTTTTGTTCATTCGTTTGTTTTATTATTTATTTATTTATTTTTTACAGTTTATTGTCAAATTAGTTTCCACATAACACCCAGTGCTCATCCCCATAAGTGCCCTCCTCCATGCCCACCCCTCCTCCCCCCCACATCCACCAGTCCTCAGTTTTTGTCAGCATTCAAGAGTCTCTCATGGTTTGCCTCCTCACTCCCCAATTATTTTTCCCCTTCTTCTCCCCGGTCCTCAGTTAAGTTCCTCCTAATCCTCCTATACGTGCATGTTTGTTTTATTTTTAGAGAGAGAGAATGCAAGACAGGCAGGGGTAGGGGGGGCAGAGGATTTGAAGTGGGTTCTGTGCTGACAACAGTGAGTCCGATGTGGAGCCCAAACTCACAAACTGTGAGATCGTGACCTGAGCCAAAGTCAGACGCTCAACAGACTGAGCCACCCAGGCGCTCCCCCCCCCAATAATCATCTTTGAGTGGATTTTCCTGAAGCCCCCAACCCAAACCCCTGAGACCTTGAAGGATGTACCCAACTATCCCTTTTGCCCTCTCATTTGCCCAGCTAGGCCAAGTTCTCTCACCTTCCCATTGGAGCAGGTCTTCTTATACACCCTATAAAGAGAAAATCAAGAAGAAAATAGAGGTTCATTGGGAGAGAAGGGAAGAGAATAAGGGAGAGGAAAGAAAGGGAAGTGGGGGAGAAAAAGGGAAATATTCCTAGGATTAGAAGAGGCCCAAGGAACATGAAACAGTTCAAAGGTGGAGGTAATTGGAGTAGAGTTCAAGCTACAGGTTGGGGAAAAGTTGGAGACTCCACTACCCCAAAGGCAAGTACTTGGATTTGGGTAGGGGCAAGTCACAGAATCAGAGAATTAGAAAGAATTCTTACTTACCTTGACATGTTGGCCATGGAGTTGATGTTGTGCCTTTTCTGAGAAGAAGGAAAAAGAGGAAGACTCGTTCGTGTGGTCCCTATTCTCCTTGCCCCACTCTGGGATACCATCTAGGCACACCTAGTGTGGCGTAACCATTCCTCCTTAAATACATGCCTCACCAGTATCAAATGACTTATTTAATATAAGACTATTTATTCAGCATACTCTCACCCATCCCAGACACGGGGGAGAAAAACCGAGTTTTACAAATTGTTGTCTAACCATATTGCCTATTCTCCGCAAAGGGCATGGCTGCCTGGAATAGCTGGAGCACTCCTGAGCACCCTACTTGAGAAGGAACTTGTCTGGATGAAGGCTCAAGAGAAGTCTCCATCTAGCCAAGTATGAGGAAAATTGGACCGGATGAGGCTGGATATCACCTAACACCAACAGTAGGTGTCCAGACATGTTCGTTAGATACATGAATGAATGGATGAATGAATGAATGCAGAAAACATGGATTCTGTCTCCTTTTGCTCCTGCAGTGGATTCTGAGCCTGAGTTCACCTCATGGTGGCCTTAATTCTCAGGTAAGAGAGGAGAAAGTTGTGGGAGAGAAGGGGTTGGTGCCCTCATGCTCTTGGTTGTTGGTAGCAGAAAGTTCTATGGAGGTTGAAAGCCTTCCTTGAATCTGTTCATCACTGTCTTCACCTTCCCCCAGCTTTCCCAGTCTTATCCCCATCCCCATCCCCAGGTGCTAGACCTTGGAGTAAGGACCCTTAGAGAGAGGGAGATGTCTGTCTAGTGCTTCTCTTTGATGCACATTAGGTCTGGCCTGAGGGGTGAGCTTAGGGGAGACTCTAGAAGTCTCTCACAGGGTTTTTCGGCCCAAGTGCCTGCTGGTTGTGTCAAGAAAGGTGCTCTTCAAGTGCTCCTTGATATATTGATGGGGATGCTAAAGGCAAGGGATACGGGACCTAGTACAGGCTAGAAGTAGAGGACTTTGGACTGTTACCTTGGGAGAGAGATGAAGTTCACATCCGTCTCCAGGTCTGGTTGCTATGCTCGCCTCCCCAGCCTCTTATACTTAAGGTCCTTTGAGTGTTTAGATTGGTGGGGGTCAGCAAAGAAGAATAGAGTTCTGGGGAGGGCATAAAACACCTCTTTATAAATAGTTCAGGTGGCAATCATTTGGAAAGCAGATTAAAGACTAAAAGATTAGTGTCTAAAGATTAGTAAGTTCTTGCTGCTGGGACAGGGTGGGGGTTGGTGTTGAGTCTGATGGTATTAAAGTCAAGGGAGCTTGAGAAGAGCTACAGGGTTTTGGCCTTGTGAGGCCTTGAACCTGAGGACTGGGATCAAAGGGGAGTCAGAGACATTAAAGGAAAAGCCTTGTGAGGGATAGAAATAGTAGGGCTCAAAGTACAGGCCTTTGTGATTCTGAAAGGAGAGCCTTGTGTCACACTCTAGTGTTTCTGTATCTCTTGATCAGCTATTACAGGCCACACAAAAGCCAAGAGTATGGAAAAGAGTGCCTCCTTGCCAGGCCCACACCACGTGGGATGTGGGACTCTTGAATCCTACTGTTTAGAAGCCTTGATTATCCCAGCTTATGTGCACAGCAGGAGTCAATCTCCTGTAAGTGGGGGGTGGTGATTGGGGAGGGGAGTTTGAGTGTATTGAGCTGTGTGTGCACATGTCTTGTGAGCCTTGAACTTTTCTTGTTGGAGAGGAGGATATCAAAGGATTCTAGGCCCCGGAGCAGGTGATCCTGAAAGGTTGTTGTATGTGGAGGGAATAGGCAACTGACATTTGTATCACCCCCGCCTAGAGTTCCCCTCAGTTTCCGATTCTCCCCAGTCCAACTAAGTCCATGTTATAGTCTCTAAGCAGCTTCACTTGCCTCATATGACCACTCATGGAATTAGAGATATTTCTGTCCTACAGCTGCCAGGACTCCCACAGTGGCAGCAGCAATAGTAGTCTTCCTTTTTTGGCTGTCCTTCTCATAGGGGCCAGGTCCAGGCTTTGTGCACCTAGCAAATATAGAGACAGAACCTCCAAACTCTGGGGATACAGAACCCTAGCCTGCCTTCACCTCCCCATAGAGCTGGCTGACCGCCAGTATCTATCCATAGATGCCAGACCCTCAACCCTCATTCCTCAAGGGATGGCTTTGGCTATGGTTCAGAGGGCTGAGCCTTCCCTACCTCCAGCTCCTTACTGTGGCTGCTGGACAGCTGACAGCTGTCCCGTATTCTTTTTGTATAACTAACTGTGTTAGCCTTTGCCATTTCTTGCCAGTATATGACCCAGGGGCTTGTATTTTAGTCGATGTTACTCGGCCCTTCTCAAGGATTTTCAGATAGAGGCAGACTCTGCAGGGACCATAGTGGCACGGAAACTAATGCTGGACATACAGGAAAGAGTTATGTCCTTGCCAAGGTTGGTGTCTGTGGAGAAGGCAAAACTTCAGAGCGAATGCACTTTTGGACTAGCCTTCAGCTCTTTTTTGTCTTCAGACCCACACTTGAAGCATCTCCCCTCTTTCGGCTCAGATCCATGGTCCTCTCAGCAGGAAGAAAATAGATATGATAGGTCTTTAATTCATTACTGTGATTGAACTTAAGTCATTATCTCTTTTCTAGGAACATGTGCATTTCTTGGCTGAGGTATAATTTACAAACAGCAAATTAATCGCACCACTTGAGGTATTTGTATTTACTGTGGTGGGCTGAATTATGGACCCCAAAGATATAGAGTCCTAATCCCTGGAACCTATGAATGTTACCTTCTGTGGCAAAAAGGACTTTGCAGGTATGATTAAATTAAGGGCCTTGAGATGGGGAGTTTGCTCTGTATCATCTAGGTGGGCCCTAAATTTAACCACTAGTCTCTTTAAAGAGGGAAAACTCTGTTTCCCTCTACAGCTTTTCTGTAGCTAGAAGGAGATTGGGCTACAGAAACAAGGCAATATGAGAACTGAAGCAAGATGCTATGTTATTAGCTTTGAAAATGGAGGAAGGAGCCACAGTCAAGGAATGCAGCTTTCAAAGCCAGAAAGGACAAGGGCATGGATTCAAACTCATAGCCTCTTATGCTGTTGCAGTTCAGGTGTAGCCTGGCTGGCAACTTGATTTTGGCCCAATGAAACTGATTTTGGACTTCTTACCTCCAGAACTGTAAGAGAATAAGTGCTTTTTTAAGCCACCACGTCTATGGTAAATTGTTCTACAGTATCAATAGGAAACTAATCCACCTGTGTGTAGTGTACATGCATATAACCATTACCTGGATCAAGATAAAAAACATTTCCATCTGCTCCCAAAATTCCCTTGTGTCAATTTCCAGTTTGTAGTCCCCAAAGAATTATCACCAGTTTCATTTTGATCAAAAATATTTTCATTTTCTTGTAGGATTTATTCCTGGGCTTCCAAGGTGGCTCAATTTTTGCAAATCAATCAGCATGATATGCCACATTAAGAAAAGAAAGAATCATATGATCCTTTCAATAGATTCAGAAAAAGCATTTGACAAAGTACAATAGCCATTCATGATAAAAAATATCCCTCAATAAAGTACAGTTAGAGGAAACATATCTCAATATAATAAAGGCCATATATGAAAAGCTCACAGCTAATATCATCCTCCAAGGGGGAAAAACTGAGAACTTGTCCTCTATGTTAGGAAAAAGACAGGAATGTACATTCTCCCCACTCTTATTTAACGTAGTACTGGAATTTCTAGCCACAACCATCAGAAACACAAGGAAATACAAAGTATCCAAATTGGCAAGGAAGAAGTAAAACTTTCACTGTGTGCAGATGACAGGATATTCTATATAGAAAAGCCAAAGTTTCCACCAAAAAAACCTGCTAGAACTGATAAATGAATTAAGTAAAATTTCAGGATACAAAATCAATATACAATAGAAATCTGTTGTATTTCTATACACTAATAATGAAGCAGCAGAAAGAGAAGTCAAGGAATAAATCCCACTTACAATTGCACCAAAACCCATAAGATACCTGGGAATAAATCTAACCAAAGAGGTAGAAGACCTGTCCTCTGAAAACTATAAAACACTGATGAAAGAAATTGATGACACAAAGAAATGGAAAAACATCCCATGCTCATGGATTGGAAGAACAAATGTTGCTAAATTGTCTATATTACCCAAAGCAATCTACACGTTTAATGCAATCCCTATCGAAATACCACCAGCATATTTCACAGAGCTAGAACAAAACAATCCGAAAATTTGTATGGAACCACAAAAGACCCTGAATAGCCAAAGCTATTCTTGAAAAAGAAAAGCGAAGGTGGAGGCATCACAATTTCAGGCTTCAAGTTATAGTTCAAAGCCGTAGTAATCAAAACAGTATGGTACTGGCATAAAAACAGATACATGGATCAGTGGAACAGAATAGAAAACCCAGAAATGAACCCACATTAATGGTCAATTAATCTTCAACAAAGCAGGAAAGAATATCCAATGGGAAAAAGATAGTCTTCAACAAATGGTGTTGGGAAATCTGGACAGCAACGTGCAAAAGAATGAAACTGGACTACTTCTTACACAATACACACAAAAAACCTCAAAATGGATGAAAGACTTAAATGTGAGGCAGGAAACCATTAAAATCCTAGAGGAGAACACAGGAAGTAACCTGTTTGACACTGGCGATAGCACCTTCTTACTAGATACGTCTCCTGAGGCAAGGGAAACAAAAGCAAACATGAATTATTGTGACTTCATCAAGGTAAAAGCTTCCATACAGTGAAGGAAACAATCAACAAAACTAAAAGGCAACCTGCTAAATGGGAGAAGATATTTGCAAATGATATACCTGATAAGAGCTAGTATCCAAAATCTATAAAGAACTTATAAAACTCAACACCCAAAAACCAGATAATCCAGTTAAAAAACGGGCAGAAGATATGAATAGACGTTCTTCCAAAGAAGACATATAAATGGCCAACAGACACGTAAGATACTCAACATTACTCATCATCAGGGGAATACAAATCAAAACTATAAAGATACCCCACACCTGTCAGAATGGCTACAATCAACAACACAGGAAACAACAGGTATTGGTAAGGATACAGTATAAGGGAAACCCTCTTACTCTGTTGGTGGGAATGCAAACTGGTGCAGCCACTCTGGAAAATAGTACAGAGGTTTCTTAAAAAGTTAAAAATAGAACTGCCCCAAGATTCAGCAATTGCACAACTTGGTATTTATCCAAAGGATACAAAAATACTAATTTGAAGGGATGCATGCACACTGATGTTTATAGCAGCATTATCTATAATAGCCTAATTATGGAAAGAGCTGAAATGTCCATCAATCAATGAATGGATAAAGAAGTGATGGTATGTATATATGTGTATGTATGTGTGTGTGTGTGTATACATTATATATGAAATACATATAATGTATAATGTGTGTGTGTGTATATATATATATATATATATATATATATATATAATGGAATATTACTCAACCATAAAATAGAATGAAATCTTGCCATTCGCAAAGATGTGGATGGAGCTAGAGAGTAAAATGCTAAGCAAAATAAGTCACTCGGAGGAAGACAAAAGCATATGATTTCACTCATACGTAGAATTTGAGAAACAAAACAAATGAACATGGTGGGGAAAAGAAAACCAAGAAACTGACTCTTAACTATAGAGAAAAACTGATGGCTACCAGAGGGGAGGATGGGTGAAATAGGTGATGGGGATTAATAAGAAGGGGTGCACTTGTGATGAGCACCGGGTGCTGTATGTAAGTGTTGAATCACCATATTCTACGCCTGAAACTAATATTTCGCTGTATGGTAACTAACTGGAATTTAAATAAAAACTTGCAAAAAAAAAAAAGGGGAGGGTGTTTACATTTTCTGAGGAGGTCAGAGTAAGAAGGCAAAGGAATGCATCTCTGATTATGGAGTTTCTGGCCCTTATGATAGATTGAGGGGAGAGGTTTTTTTTAGGTCCTAACCCACCTCACTTGCACACCCCAATGATTTTCCCAGCCAGGCTTTCCAATTAGGAAGTGATGATCAGATCTCTGAGTGAGAAAGGGATGGGTTATTCAGTAAGGGGTTGTAGCAGACAGAATTGTCTGTCGACTCAGTAGCCACCTCCCCCCCTTCTTTCTTGTGGGCAGAATCTCCATTTTCTCTGCCAGTCATGGTCATTTCATCCCTCCTGCCAGTGACTGGTTTAGTTATAGGCATGATGTAATTCAGGCCACTGAGATGTGAAAGGAAGTGTGCTAGGGAGATTCTGAGAAAGGTGTCCTGAGTAACAGCAGTAAACACACAGGAAGAGAGGCCTTCCTCTCCTACCATTGAATGTTGCCATGTTTGGATACAATGCCTGAAGTGTAACAGCCATCTTCTGACCATGAGAGTTGCTAAAAAACATGCCGAGGGGTTGCAGATCAGAAAGATGGAAAGAGTCAGGATTTTTTAAAATGTTTACTTATTTTTGAGACAGAGAGACAGAGCACGAGCGGGGGAAGTGTAGAGAGAGCCTGGTTCAAAGGCAGGCCTGCCTGGGTTCAAATCTTGACTCTCCCCCTAAATAGCAGAATATATTCTTCTTGCCTTAGTCTCCTCATCAGCAGAATATATATACAATATATACAAGGGCTTAGATTATAACTGTCAGAATCATTCAATTCAACAAAGTACAACTGAATCATTCATTCATTCAATAAACATTTATTGAACACCTACTGTGTGCAAGGTATCTGTTTCCTTAATTCTGAACTGGAAGGCATTTTTTTTGGACAAGGTGTATAATTTGGAAAAAAAATACCTGGAACATATGGGGTTTTTTAAAGCTTATTTATTTATTTTGAGAAGGAGGGGAGGCAGAGAGAGGATCCCAAGCAGGCCCCACGCTGTCAGTGTGGAGCGCGACTCGGGGCTCAAGCCCACAAACCATGAGATCAAGACTTGGACACCTAACCACCTGAGTCACCCAGGTACCCCTGGAACATAAGTTATTATACTTTACTGGGAAGTCTGTGGGAAAGACAGCGGTAAAACCAGGAGCTTTTCCTCAAGGAGCTCTGGGTCTAGTGTAAGGGTGGGAGAATGAGGAGATGGACAAAAATACAAATGAGTATAGTTCTTTTTTTTTTAATGTTTTATTTATTTCTAGGAGAGAGAGAGAGAGAGAGAGACAGCGTGAGCAGGAGGGTCAGAGAGAGAGAGGGAGTCACAGACTGAAACAGGCTCCAGGCTCTGAGCCGGCAGTCAGCACAGAGCCCGATGCGGGGCTCGAACCCACGAACCACGAGATCATGACCTCAGCGAAAGTCAGACGCTTAACTGACTAAGCCACCCAGGAGCCCCCAAATGACTATAGTTCTATGCAGTTTGTAGTATGTGCCATAATCTCAGTAGAAATCAAATGCAGTATGAGTGTGAGAGAGAGATAAATTTTGATTAGAGAGAATCTGCATGCTGTAGTCTTATTGGTCATTATTAATTATTCATAACTTCTTTTTTTGAGAGAGAGCACAAGTGAGTGAAGGGCAGAGAGAGAGGGATAAAGGGAATGAGAGAGAAAGAGAGACTGAGAGACAGGGATAGAGAGACAGGGGTCGCTCGAAGTGGGGCTTGGACTCACCAACTGTGAGGTCATGACCTGAGCCAAAGTCAGATGCTTAAACGACTGAGCCACCCAGGTGCCCCAATTAGTCATACGTTCTAAGTTAAATCATGAGAGTGGATGTTGAAAGAAAGAGGGAGAGAGAAATGGTAGAGTGAGGAGAGGAAGGGGAAGAGGAAGAAGGGAGAAGCGCTGTAGGAGTAAGCCTTGGGGAAGGGTCACATTTGGAGGAAGGAGAACAAAAAGAGCCAAGGAATAAGTTGGAAGGGACATCCAGAGGACTTAGGAGAATCAGAGTAATGCAAAGTCACAGAGACAAAAGTGAGGGAGAGTATCACAGAAGACCGCGAGTGTGGCCTGCAGCATTTCATAAGGCACAAATCATTCCTTTTGGCCCAGGTGATGTTGGGCGAGGTTTTTTCCTGAAGTAGCCACTGGGCGGCAGCTGTGTCCAGGGACGAGCAGAAACCGAGCTGAGTTAAACCAGCTTGAAGCAGGAAAAGCAGCAAGCTGGCTCAGGTCGGTGCTTCTCTAGTGTAGAGGACGCTGCAGTGACCCCCTGGGTGTATACCAAGCCTCAAATCACACTTGTTCTCCTCTGAAGAGATCAGCTTCATTCCTAGGAGCAAAGTAATAATACAAAATACTGTATGATGAGAAGCATTTCATGCTTCATGAAGTCTTTTCATACGTATTGACTCATTAGATATTCAGGAAACCCTGAAAAGTTGGTGTTATTATCCCCATTTCATTGGTGAGAAAACTAAGTTACAAAGAGGTGTCTGGCATTACACAACTAATGCGTGGAGAAACAAGAATATGGATTCATACCCATCTGGCTCCAAACACCTGGGCCTTTTGTGCAATAGTCACAGCTGTCAGCTGTCCAGGACTCAGGCTATGACTGCTTCTTCCTCCATGCCTCCCTTTTATCTACCCCCACCCTGCCACAGGGCAAGGATCTCCAGGTTTCCCCTATCTAGGTTTCTGGGCTTCCAGGAGATCTAGATCCTAGATTCTAGAGCCTCCCTTGCAGGTCTGCCTCCTCTCACTCCCAGAATCCAGCCAGGCGACATTCTCAGGACCTGCAAATCAGGTTCAGAGTCCCCATTTCCCCCAGTTCCCTTCAGAGTGGATTCTGCTACAGACCACACCCCCAACCCCTACTCACCCCATCTTCCGAGTCCACCAGGCCCGAGGCTTGCCCCTATGCCTAAGACCCCCATAATCCTGGAACCTTAGTTAGCCCCAGGAGCCCCAGATCCAGAGCTCCCGACAAGTTGGCATTCTCTGGCCCTCAGCCCTTAGACACCTAGGCTTGGTTTCTGTACTTTCTCTGCCGTATTCAGACCAGGGTCTCCTGGGGTGATAGAGAGAGATGAAAGGTAGTGTTTGGGAAGAGGCAGAGTCAGTGAGGGAGGCTTGTTGGCTAACCTCCTTGGGGAGGAGTGAACTGCATTCTCTCCGCCTCCTTTTATGTGTGCAATATGCATCTTGAAATTGACAGGCTGAAGAATGAACCCCCAGTCTTTCCCCAAACCTGCTTCTCTCAGAGCTTTTCCCATCTCTGTCTACAGTAACTCCATTCCTCCGGTTGCTCAGGTCAGAAATCTTAGAGTCATTCTTAACTCCTCTCTTTCTCTCACACCCCACATCAGTAAATCTTGTTGTCTCTACTTTCAAAATCTAGTCGGGGGAGTGCCTTGGCGGCTCAGTCGGTTAACCTGATTTTGGCTCAGGTCATGGTCTCACGGTTTGTGAGTTCAAGCCCCGCATAGGGCTCTGTGCTGACAGAGCGGAGCCTGTTTGGGATTCTCTCTCTCCTTTCTCTGCCCCTCTCCCACTCACATGTGTGTGTATACCCTCTGTCACTCAAAATAAACACACTTAAAAACTCTATATAAACCAGACCCCAACACTTGTCTCTTTTAAACCCTCAAATGGGTTCCCATTCACTGAAAGTAAAAGCCAAGGAGCCTTCACGATGGCTTCCAAGGACCTTCATGATCTGGTCCCTGCCACACTCTCTGACGTCATCTCTACATTTCTCCTTCCTCACAACCACCTCTGGTCTTCATCCAAAGTCACCCTAATATTTAAAGCAGCAACCTTCTCTATTCCCCATGTCCTTTCTTCTCTATTTCCCTTCCTGCCTTTATTTTGCTCCATAGTAATGATTACAATCTATATATATTTTACTTGTTAATTTTATTTTCTTTTCCCTCCCCTCTAGCCTGGGAGCTCCATTAGAGTCAGAGTCTTTCTTTGTTTTACTCACTACTAGTGACCTGCCAGTAAGTAGACCTGGACCAAGCACACAGTACGGTCTCAGTAAACATTTGCTTATCTCTTTCCTGGATTATGGGCAGTGGCTTTAGAGAGGCAAGTAAGCATAGCAATTAAGTACCAGGATGCTAGAGCCTGGTTCAAAGGCAGGCCTGCCTGGGTTCAAACCTTGACTCTCCCCCTAAATAGCAGACTATATTCTTCTTGCCTTAGTCTCCTCATCAGCAGAATAATAGTACCTCTTTTATAGAGAACTTGTTGGGTCATCAATAAGCGTACAGCACTTAGAATAGTGCCTTGCACGTAGTAAGTGCTATATAGGCAGTGTTTATAATTATATGCACCTGGAGTTGAGATTTATATCAGTATAGATTTTCCGAAGTCTGTCCGTGTGTTATCTTGCATTTGCCCACGTCAACGTTCATTCATTTCCCATGTTTCTCCTCGCTTACACAGAGTGATATGATATCCCTGTAGCTGTAGTCATCTCCTGTGGCCTGGCTTTTCGTCTATAAACTTAGATGTTTCCCTGTGTACTCCCTGCTACAGTCATTTAGAAACTGTTAAATAGTAATCTTCCTGGGCCCCGGTTTCCCAATCTGTACGTGAGTGGGTTGGACTAGATAATCTGGATGGGCTTTTCTAGCTCTGACGATCTCCCGGGACAGGAAGAAGTCAGGCCCCACCCCCAAACCCGCCCTCTTGGATATGCCCTCTGGCTGCCAAGGAGAAAGGTGACAGAATCATCTGGGCTCAGCTTCAAGGGGACCAGGTAGGAGACATGCCAAGTTTCTTGCATGAGGGTGGTGATGGGGTTCCTGGGTTGGAGCAGGCAGGGGGAAGGCATCAGAAGTGAGTGTCATGTGGAGACCCTGGGAGCAGGGTGAGGGGAAAGGTCAAGGCACCATGGGGAGAAATGCTGTAATGGGCTAGGACACAACTTGGGTCTGGGCATCTTCCTACATTGGACAGTCCTGCTAGACCTGCACCCCTCCGGGTAGCCAAGATCTAGTGGACAGAGCCAGCGGCAGCATGGGAACAACCCAAGCTCACTGCCTGCCCTGCTGAGCCCCAGCGCCACCTGCTGCCCGCCACTCCTGAGGACGGACCAAAGGGGCTTGGGCGGAGGCCAGGCCGGCCCGGGTGCACCCAGACGTCCTCCTCTCGCTACTCCTAGTGTTTCAGTCATGGTGCTCCCCGTTCTCTGCTTTTTGGGCTCAGAGCAGGGATGGGAGGCCGAGGAAATCCGGCCGCCCTCACTTCTGCCCCTTCTACCTCTAGGGGGACCATGGCCTGTGCGGAGCCCCCTCTGCTCACAACCCTAGGCCCCAGCCCGGATCCTGGCGACAGCGAGGTGGAGCTCAACTGCTGGTTTGATGAGGAGTTCAAGTTCATCCTGCTGCCTGTGAGCTACACAGTTGTCTTTGTGTTGGGCTTAGGTCTCAATGCCCCGGCCCTCTGGCTCTTCCTCTTTCGCCTCCGACCATGGGACGCAACGGCCACCTACATGTTCCACTTGGCCTTGTCAGACACTTTGTACGTGCTGTCACTACCCACCCTCATCTACTATTATGCGGCCCGCAACCACTGGCCCTTTGGTACTGGGCTCTGCAAGCTCATCCGCTTTCTCTTCTATTGGAACCTCTACTGCAGTGTCCTTTTCCTCACCTGCATCAGTGTGCACCGCTACCTGGGCATCTGCCACCCACTGCGGGCACTACGCTGGGGCCGGCCTCGATTTGCAGGCCTTCTCTGCCTGGCGGTTTGGTTGGTCGTAGCCGGCTGCCTTGTGCCCAACCTGTTCTTTGTCACAACCAGCCCCAAGGGAGATACCATCCTGTGCCATGACACCACTCGGCCTGAGGAGTTTGACCACTATGTGCACTTCAGCTCAGCAATCATGGGGCTGCTCTTTGGAGTGCCCTGCCTGGTCACTCTTGTCTGCTATGGACTCATGGCCAGGCGCCTGTATCGGCCCTTGCCGGGGGCTGCCCAGTCATCTTCTCGTCTGCGTTCTCTCCGCACCATTGCCGTGGTGCTGACCGTCTTTGCTGTCTGCTTTGTGCCTTTCCACATCACCCGCACCATTTATTACATGTCAAGGCTGTTGGAAGCTGACTGCCAGGTGCTGAACATTGTCAACGTGGTCTACAAAGTGACTCGGCCTCTGGCCAGTGCCAACAGCTGCCTGGATCCCGTGCTCTACCTGCTCACTGGGGACAAGTATCGCCGTCAGCTCCGGCACCTCTGCAGTACTGGTGGGCCCCAGCCCCGCGTGCCTGCCTCCTCCCTGGCACTGGTGTCCCTGCCTGAGGACAGCAGCTGCAGGTGGACATCCACCCACTGGGACGGTGGCTTCCCTATCTCTGGGGCAGATAGACTGTAACGGTGGGAGCCAGGAAGTAGGAAGAAAAAGGGTGAGTGTGGGGCAGAGGTGAAGGAACTCAGTAGTTACGCCCAATATGGCTGCTGCTTCCTCTTTTCCAGACTCTGGAGAGAGGCCGACGTCCTGAGGATTGAGAGGAACCAGGGAAATCATGTGTGACCCCATCTCTCATAAACCCTTCAGTTGTCCTCTCTTTTCTTTTTAGCCGAAGGCATTAACAGCCACTCTTCTGTCTCTTTGTTTCTGTCTCTTTCCTGCTACCGTTAGTCCTGTCTCTTGATCTCACAAGGCTTCCAAAAATCTCACCCAGTCCTCTTGCCCTTCCCTTTTCCCTCACATATTTGTATGGCATGTGCTCCTTCCACCAGATCAGAACAGTAGACTGAAGAGGTGGAGAAGACCCATCGCAGGATGGGTCTGCTTTATCTGATGTTGATAGCCAGAATCAAGAGGTGGGGGCACCAGCATATCACAGATGCCACGGGCGTGACATATGTAGTGCCCACACCCACATCCCACTCCCTGGTTTCTCTCAAAGAAAGCATAATCTTGCCTCCCGAAGTGCTGAGATAGGGCTCAGTCCCAGACAGCCTGCATGCTGGGGTCCCCACATGCAGCTGGAGGTATGGCACCGGTGAACGGATGTATAGCCGTGAGGCAGAGAGGGAGCCCTGAGTTTTACCATGGGGTGGGTACCTTGCCTCACGGGGCGGGGCCCAAGTCAATACCAGCCTTTGGAACAGGACCTCCTTTATGATGTTTGCTGACAGCATATCTGACTGTTCTCCGGTACTTAATGAAACGAACAGAGGATGGCTTAGAAAGAGATGGGGGCCCTCTCATATTTCTGCCAGTAACTTGTAGCACCAAGAGGTAGAGCAGGTTTGTGCGGCGTCTGGGGTGGTGACAGGCTTGACGCCCAGAGCTGTCTCTTCACTGGTCTCTCCCTTTTCTCTAGCTCCTCTCCTAGGTGAATAATAAATCTGTCACCAGCTCTTTCAGAATAGACTTTAAGGCTTCAATGCCAGGGCAGAGCATGGGGACAAGGACAGCTCCCTTCCGAGTCTCCCATCTGGTTCCCCCCCCCCCCAGCAGCATCTTGGCTTACGGGCTTACAGGAGTAGGAGGGTGGGTGGGTACGCTTGGGCAGCTAACCTGGGCACTAACTCCCAAACCTCAGGAAGTAAGAGTGTGTAGGCAGCCGTTCCTAGGGAAGGAGGGCTCACAGTTCTAGGCAAGCCCCACTCTGAAACTGCCTTCTAGCCCACCGGTCCCCTGAGTTTCCAGCCTGCCTTTTCTTTTGCTCCACTCTTGCTGACCTGTCTGTAATCTCTTACTTGTCTGTCTAAGGAGTCTCTCTGGAGAGTAAAACTGCAGCAGGTCGTCAGCACAAAATGACTCCAGTGCCCCTGAGTCTCCCTTTGCGTCCTTCCATGTGCTCCCTCTTTCTGCCTGCTTCCCGTGACTCTTTCCATCAGGAGTAAATGGACTGGCCGGTTCCTTACTAGTTTCGCTGTCTCCTGGCCACTGCCCGGACGGTTACATATGGTGTTTTTCGTCTGTACTCTCTGTTTTATTCCTATGACCATAGCCCCCTTGCCCATCACCTCTCCTAACCACTGATCTCACCAAGTAAAGCTGCTTTCCCTGTCACAACCGACCCAGTCTCCTCCATTTCTCAAGTCCAGTTAACTCCCATATGTTTTCTCGGGACTAACTGCCCAGACTTTGTGGTCTGCTACTTTCAGGCTGTCTTCCCTTACACTATAACTTTAGTTAAATACCTCGATTTTCTCCTTGGGCCACTTTTCTCCTCTATCCTATATGAGAGGAGATTGTAGGTGAAGCCAGAGCACAGGGCTGATTTGACCCACTGAAACCTCATGTCTTGGAATTTCATCTAAACCCCCATTTTTATTAGCCTGCTGAGTTCCTAGTGAATGTTCCAGAGCAAGTGTTTCCTGTATTTTCCACCTTCTCAAGGCTCCAACTTCATCCTACCCTATGACCTTCTAAGAGTTACCTTGAGCCAATGAAACTGAGAAGATCTAATACCTCAACTCCTTTCTGCTTCATTCATGATAACTCTACTTTTTAAAAAATTTTTTAAATACTTATTTTTGAGACAGAGAGAGAGCGAGAGAGTGAGAGAGAGAGAGAGAAAGAGGGCACATGAGTAGGGAAGGAGTTAGAGAGGGAGGGAGACACAGCATCTGAAGCAGGCTCCAGGCTCTGAGCTGTCAGCACAGAGCCCGATGCGGGGCTCAAACTCACAAACTGTGAGATCATGACCTGAGCCGAAGTCGGACGCTTAACTGACTGAGCCACCCAGGCGCCCCCACTCTACTTTTATATCCGCTTTGTCTTTCTTCCTTTCTTCGCTGCAGACCCCACATAAGAGGTGACTCTCTTACGTTTTCCTTTGTCTCTTTTGATCACTTTTAGTCTTTCCATAACTGATTTCATCCCATCTCAAAACAAAAACAAAAAACAAAACAAAACACACACACAACAGAGGTGTCTGGGTGGCTCAGTCGGTTGAGTGTTCAACTCTTGGTTTCAGCTCAAGTCATGATCTCGCAGTTCATGAGATGGAGGCCCATGTTGGGCTTTGTGCTGACAGTGTGGACCCTGCTTGGGATTCTCTCTCTCTCTCTCTCTGCCCCTTTTCCACTTGTTCTCTCTATCCCTCTCTCAAAATAAATAAACATTTTTTAAAAGCCACACGTGACAAAACCCAACCAAACAAAAATAAAGCATTATCACCAATACCTTGACCATGCTGTCTCTTGTAGTTAACATTCTACTCATCTTATTCACTTCACTGTCAGGTTTCTAGAAAGAGTACCATAACTATCATTATAATGTCACTCCTTAACTTTCTGAACCTGATTTCCTTCTGAACCTGGAAGAACACAAATTACTTCATAAGCAAGATCTTTAATGATCTCTCTTCTATATTCCTCTTTGACTATCTCTACTTCACTTTAGCTTCTTGCATATCCTGTTTAAAAGTTTTATGAAAATGACATTAAAAAATTCCACCATGACAACACTAAAGAAAATTCTGAAAGAAAATATTCACCTATACTTCCAAACCCTAGACAAGTGTTTTCATTTATCTATGTTCCATGCTTTTTCAGTTCGCATAATACATACTTATATTTTATATAAGTGTAAGCCTAGTGTACATATATTTTTAAATTTTGCCCTAAAAATTTTAATTGTAAATACTGTCTTTGTACTGCAGTTTTTCATGTTTATCATTTCAATAGCTACATAAAGTCACATCAGTGAGTAGATTGTATTTTATTTGACTATTCCCTTATTATTGGACATTTAGGTGATTCCCACTTTTTCTGTGCGTTGAACATCTTAATGCACATGGCTTTTTTCTTCCTTGCAAGAAGAAAACTTGTCCTGTTGCTAGGACAATTTCCCAGGAGTGGGCTTACCAGATCAATGAGCATGAATATTTTCATGGGTCTTGATTTTCAAAAAGACTACACAAATTTTCAATGCCACAATGGCACATGAGTGTTCCGTTTCTCTTGCAGCTTTAGCATTGGACCTTATAAGAAATCTTTTTGGATGGCTTAAACATTAAATGCTTTTTTTTTTTAATTTTTTAAATGTTTTTCATTTATTTCTGAGAGAGAGAGAGCGCGAGAGCGAGAGAGAGAGAGAGCGTGAGCAGGGGAGGGTCAGAGAGAGAGGGAGACACAGAATCTGAAACAGGCTCCAGGCTCTGAGCTAGCTGTCAGCACAGAGCTCGACGTGGGGCTCGAACCCACAAACGGTGAGATCATGACGGGAGTCGAAGTTGGACGCTTAATCGACTGAGCCAACCAGGTGCCCCTAAGCATTAAATTCTTAACTTCACCTTTTTTTTTTATTTATTTACTGATGGAATAGATGGCTTTTCCATGTTTACCATTTGCATTTCCTCTTGTGTGAACTGTCTGTTCATATTCTTCGGCAATTGGCATTAATGGTCTTATACACATTGGTGAACTTATGTATCTAAATGTGTTCTTTATTAACATACACCTTAGGGACACCTGGGTGGCTCAGTCGGTTAAGTGTCTGACCTCTGCTCAGGTTGTGATCTTGCCGTTCTGCACTCGAGTCCCATCGGGCAGTCTGCTGACAGCCAGAGTTTGGAGCCTGCCTCAGATTCTGTGCCTTCCTCTCACTCTCTGCCCCTTCCGCATTCGCTCTCTGTCTCTCTCTCTGCCCCTCCCCCCCCACACTCTCTCAAAAGTAAACTTTAAAAAACAATACATGTTAACCTTTTGTCATATTTGATATAAACATTTCTTCCATTTATTGTAATTTTTACTTTAAAAAAAACTGTTTAATGTTTTTTTTATCTTTTGAGACAGAGAGACAGAGCATGAGCAGGGGGAAGGGCAGAGAGAAAAGGAGACAGAATCTGAAGCAGGCCTCAGGCTCTGAGCTGTCAGCACAGAGCCCGTCGTGGGATTCAAACTCACAAACTGTGAGATCATGACCTGAGCCAAAGTTGGCCACTTAACCGACTGAGCCACCCAGACGCCCCTGTAATTTTTACTTTTAATTTTAGTTTCTTATTTCATCACCTTGCTTTAAATTTCTCTCCTCCTGCTTTTACTTATCTTATGACTTCCTCTCTCTTTGCTAGCTTCTCCTCTTTTACTCCTTAGGGTAAGCAGAGTTCCGAGATCTGTCATAGTCATAACATTTGGGGATTATTTAATCCACTCCCTACGCCACCATCTGACCCTTGATTTTCTCTTGGAGAGAATATATGTGCACATGAATACAAGTCAGTTGACTTAGAATCCTTGAGAATACCTCAGACATATTCTAGGGCCTAGGTACCCTTTCACTTTACAAAGCAGGAAACAGGCCCTAAGATGTGACTTGCCCATTACTTAGTAAGTTAGTGGCAGAGTAGGAACTAGGCCTAGCCCCCAGGTCTTGTGATTCCCAGGTCTCCTTCCACTACACCATGCCAGCTCTGGTCTAGGCTGTCCTTTCTCCCAAGTTCCACCTCTATATATTCAATTGCCCACTGGACAGTTTCACTTGGATCTTCCATTGTTACTTGCAACCCAAGATGTAAGAAACTAAACTCCCTAAACCAGTTTCCCTACCTGACTTTATCACTTCTTTTCATGGCATCTTCTTTCCTCAAGTCACGTAGGCTCAAAAATGCTCAGGTAACTTCAATTCTTCTCTTTTTATTTCATGAGATTCTGACATTCTTTAGTTATCATGTCAATTATAACTGGCCTTCCTTTATGATCCCAGTACTACTATTCTAATACTGACTCTTGTCACCTTATCTCTGACTGACTGATACAGACTCCTAACTGGTTTTTCTTACCTCCGGTGTCTCCTCACACAAATGCATCCTATATAATGCACACTGCCAGATTAATCAGCCCTAACACTGCTTTCACAGTTTCACCCTCTTACTTAAAACTCTCTCATGGTTCCCCATTATCTATGAGACAAGTTGAAATCCTTTAGTTAGAAATGAAAGAGAGCCTTTTCAGTCTTATTTCCCATTCCTTGCCTATACAAATCTTTGTTCTCCAGCTAATTAGAGCTCTGTATTCTTCCTCCAAATGAGACTTGCACTTTCTCAGCTCTGCACCTTTAGTCTTCCTTTCCCCTGCACTAGAATGCCTTCCCTTCTCTTCACCCACTGTCCTTTCCCTACCTAGTTTCCAAAGCCAGGCTTAAGCCTCACTTCCTCTTGGAGGCTTTCTCTGGTGACTCTTGCCCACGGTGACCTTCCTGGTCACTCCTACAATAATTATTGTTTATATCAGTCACTTGGCAATTTTATTGTCTTGTGAAACTATACTCTTATCGCTACTTAACTCTTTACGTATGTTTGTTTTGTGTTGTCTCCTATAAATTCCTTGAGTTACTGTGATGGAAAGGAAAGAGCATAGGACTAAAAATCAGAAGAGCCAAGTTTGAGCTCTAGTTATGAAAGTAGGGCTTTGGTGTGTCACTTGGGTGAGTCACTCAGACTCTTTGAGCCACAATTTCATCACCTGTAAAATTAGGATCATAATCTCAGCTTTAAGTACTTCAGATTGTGGTAAGGCTCTGCAAATCTAGAGAGCTAAGCAAATATAAATGGGCTTTTTATTATATTATCTCATTTGCTTAATAAATGGTGTTTCATAAATATTTGCTGAACAATTACATGTCAGTAATTCAGTTTACTGTTTCTGTTCCTGGGCATATTTCTGTGTTAAGAGGCCACAGGAAACCCAAGAAACCTAACGACCCAAAGGTACTTTTTAGAAACAGTGGAGACAGGGAGGGCACTGGAAAGATATTATAAAGGAAAGTGGGTCTGTCCAGCATCTCCCACATCCTTCTACACTGGCGACTCATTAGTTGGACTGCCTATAAGGCCGATCTGAATGTGGAAATAGGGAGCTTTCACTTTCCTCACATTTTCTACTGTTTCATCCCATAACCAACAACCAGTTAGCCTAATGCTTTTCCTAGGATGCACCTAGGACTCTTTTTCTCCTTCATTGATGTGATGAAAGCCAGCATTTTGGTGAAGAAGGAAATGAGAAGTAGTAGAGAGAGCAAGCAATTTTCATCAGATAATCAGACATGGCTTTAAGTCTTCAATATGCTACTCACTAGTTGCATGATGTCAGACAGGTTTCTTAATCTCTCTGAGCTTCCATTTCCTCATTGGTAAATTGGGGTAGTAATTAGTCATTTAGCAGGACTATTGTGAATGGATGAAAAAAACCATCATTTACATTTCCTGTGGGTGGGAACTCCTTTTCAACTGTTCACAACTTTAGTGTGGCTGGATGAGGAGTCAGACTTCTAGATTTGGATTAGGTGCTGCTTAGAAGTGAATGTTAAGATTATGACCAAAACATGAGAAGCAGAAGGCTGAAAACTGATCCGTGAGAGATGACCATAGTGATGAACTGGGAGGAAACAGAATGAAACTGGCATTGCATCAAGGGAGAAGAGAGTTTCAAAAAGAAGGACTTATTAAAGTTCTTTTTAAATAAACTTTTGAATTAAAAAAAAGAAAAATTAAGAAAGTAAGCAACAGTGACTGCATAAGAGAATTCAAGGAAGATGAGACACTCAGAAATATAATAAAAAAAATACTTGATTCCTTGCCAACTTGTATACAAGCGATATTAGCCAATGACATTAGCTAAAGAGGCCAATCTCAAACAGCTTTTGTAATCAAGATCTGTTTACATGTATTTATACTCCTCCTTTCTTTTTAGTTCTGACACACCTCTGCCTCTTTCCAAAGATTTCACAATAACCCACTGAATGAGTTACTTGCCATAACCTACAGAACTTATAGTTCTCATATGATCTGGGATGTGGTTTGTCACCAAAAGGGAGTACAGAAATACTTGAGCACAACCAAAGAGTGAGTCTGTCAATGAGGGCACCTTGGTGTATGTTTGATTGGCAGAACTTATTCATTTCGGTCACAAAGTGGGAAGAAGACAAATGATCTCTCTTTAAGTCAAAGGGAAATTTTTTTAAATGTGAGAACTCTTCAAGACAAATAAGAAGATGAAATCGTTGTGGGGGGGGGCTGGCTTGTTATCACTATAAATTTTGTACCACAGTTTGAGGACCTAGTCATGCTGCTGGATCTACTGAGGTGAAGAGGAAACCAGATGTACTTGGAAAACTCAAGAGAAAAATCAACTAATGCCCTCATTGTGATGCTGTCACTTGCTTCATTTGTTTACTTCTCGCTGATATTTAACTGACTACTCATTGTAAGCCTCATCCCCTTTACTATACCAACAGCTCTTTATCTCCAATGTGAATAAAACATTTGTTTTTACACAGTCTGATCTTGCTGGATTTCTTTCAGAGGGTAGTCATTGCTCTGGTTCTTTGAAGATTTAAGCTAATTTGATTTTTACAAGTTTCTGTCTTTATTCATTTTTCTAATGCAGCTTCCCAAAGCACATATTCTGCGGCGGTAATGCACATTACTAAGTTTTTAAGGGGCTGGGTTAGAAGGGAAGGTCCAACATAGTGGCATGGGCAGACCCTGGATTCACCTCTTGTCATGGACACAACAAAACTACACCTACAGATAGGGCAATTCCTCCTGGAGAAGAACTGAAGGCAGATTGACTCTTTTCATCACAACAAAGGACAGAGGGACTACAAAGAGAACGGCAGGACAGATTGGGACATAGTAACAATGGGACCCTCTCTTCCCAATGCTACAAACTGCAGTGAGGAAGGATAGCACTGAGGAATCTGTGCACAGATTTGCCCACGCTCAGGCACAGAAAAAGAGCCATGGTTTAAAGGGAAACTAAACTGTAAGTGAACTAATACTAGAGTATCCCCTAAAAGGCAGGAGAACTGCTGGAACACTATCCAGGGTTGGAAGTGCTGGCGGGCATCATTTATTATGTCCCACCCTCTACCCCTGTACCTTGATACTGCAGATGGGAGCGGGGCCTGGGCACTCTAGCCAACCTGCCTCCTCAAGTGAGCCCAGAGCCCCTAATCCACACCAGCTTCAGTCATCCCTCCAACGTGGCCTCCCTTCCTTGTGACCATGTGAGCTCCAGTTGTCCCACCCAGGTGGCCCCAGTGCAGTGTACACCAGGATGCTCCTGGACTCCAGCCATCTCACCTAGGTGGCATGGGTAGAAAGCTCTCCAGGACACTCTAGGTCTGTGCCCACTTCAATTGCAGCCAACTTGCCAGAGCAGGCCCTTCATGAGGCATCTTGGGAATTTCCTCTCCCACTTGTGTCCACCTCAGCTCTAGCTGTCCCACCAGGGTACCTCCAGTGAAGAGTGCTCCACAATTTTCAGTCTGTGCCTATTAACCTGGAGAAGGAAACAGACATCCAGGTCCAGGAAGCAAAGAGAGCCCCAAACAAGATGAAGTCAAGCAGGGAAACACCAAGACATAGTAATTAAAATGTCAAAGATTAAAGATAAAGAGGGAATTTTAAAAATGGCAAGAAGAAAGCAACAAGTTACATACAAGGGAAATCACATAAGGCTATCAGATTATTTTTTCATCAGAAATCTTGCAGGCCAGAAAGGAGTGGCATGATATATTCAAAGTTCTGAAAATAAAAACAAAAAAACAAAAAAACAAAAAACCCTACAACCAAGAATACTCTATCTGGCAAAGTTATCATGTAAAATTAGAGTAGAGTTTCTCAGACAAACAAAATTTAAGGAGTTCATTCACCACTAAGCCAGTCTTAAAGAGACTTCTTTAAGTGGAAAAAAAGGCCATAACTAAAAGTAAGAGATTTATAAAAGGAAATAATTTCACTAGTAAAAGCAATAATACAACGAAGGCAGAAAATCAGTCACTTATAAAGCTAGTATTAAGGTTAAAAGACAAAAGTAGTAAAATCAACTATATCTAAAAAGTAAAAAGACTCATAAAATAAAAGATGTAAATTATGACGGAATATACATAAAACGTGGAAGAGGAGAGTACAAACGTAAGGCTATTAGATTGTGTTCAAACCTAAGTTACCATTAACTTAATATAAAGTTACATACTTAAGATGATATATATGAATCTCATCATAACCACAAACTAAAACCTATAATAGATACACAAAAAATAAAGAGAAAAGAATCCAAACATAACCGTGAAGAAAGACATCAATCATAAGGGAAGAGAGCAAGACAAGAAAGTAACAGAGATCTAAAAAACAACCAGAAAACAATGAACAAAATGGCAATAAATACATACCTATAGTTAATTACTTTATTTTTTATAATTTTTTTTACAAATAGCTTATTGTCAAGTTGGTTTCCATATAACACCCAGTGCTCATCCCCACAAGCGCCCTCCTCCATACCCATCACCTTCCTTCCCCCCTCCAACCCCCATCAGTCCTCAGTTTGTTCTTAGCATTCAAGAGTATCTCATGGTTTGACTCTCTCCCTTTCTCCCACTATTTCCCCCCTTCTTCTTCTCCAGGGTCCTCCGTTAAGTTCCTCCTAATCCTCCTATACGTGCAAACATATGATATTTGTCTTTCTCTGCCTGACTTATTTCGCTCAGCATAACACCCTCAAGGTCCATCCACGTTGCTACACATGGCCAGATTTCATTTTTTCTCATTGCCATGTAGTATTCCATCATATAGATAAATCACATCTTCTTGTTATTATTATTTTTTAATGTTTTTTATTTATTTCTAGGAGAGAGAGAGAGAGACAGCGTGAGCAGGGGAGGGTCAGAGAGGGAGTCACAGACTAAAACAGGCTCCAGGCTCTGAGCTGGCAGTCAGCACAGAGCCCGACGCGGGGCTCGAACCCACGAACCGCGAGATCATGACCTAAGCGAAAGTCGTACGCTTAACTGACTAAGCCACCCAGGCGCCCCAGATAAACCACATCTTCTTGAGCCATTCGTCCGTTGATGGACATATGGGCTCTTTCCATGTTTTGGCTATTGTTGAGAGTGCTGCTATGAACATTGGGGTACATGTGCCCCTATACATCAGCACTCCTGTATCCCTTGGGTAAATCCCTAACAGTGTTATTGCTGGGTCATAGGGGAGTTCTAGTGTGAATTTTTTGAGGAACCTCCACACTGTTTTCCAGAGGGGCTGCACCAGTTCCATTCCCACCAACAGTGTAGGAGGGTGCCCGTTTCTCCACATCCTTGCCAGCATCTAGAGTTCTCTGATTTGCTCATTTTAGCCACTCTGACTGGCATGAGGTGGTATCTCAGTGTGATTTTGATTTGTATTTCCCTGATGAGGAGGGATGCTGAGCATTGTTTCATGTGTCTGTTGGCCATCTGGATGTCCTCTTTGGAGAAGTGTCTGTTCATGTCTTCTGCCCATTACATTACTGGATTATAAGTTTTTCCGGTATGGAGTTTGGTGAGTTCCTTATAGATTTTGGATACTAGCCCTTTATCTGATATGTCATTTGCAACTATCTTTTCTCATTCTGTCTGTTGCCTATAGTTTTATGGATTGTTTCCTTTGCCGTGCAGAAACTTTTAATCTTGATGAGGTCCCAATAGTTTATTTTTGCTCTTGATTCGCTTGCCTTTGGGATGTGTCAAGTAAGAAATAGCTGCGGTTGAGGTCAAGGAGGTTGTTTCCTGCTTTCTCCTCTAGGGTTTTGATGGTTTCCTGTCTTACGTTCATGACCTTTATCCATTTTGAGTTTATTTTTGTGTATGGTGTGAGAAAATGATCTAGTTTCATTCTTCTGCATGTTGTTGACCAGCTCTCCCAACACCATCTGTTAAAGAGGCTGTTTTTTTTCCATTGGATACTCTTTCCCACTTTGTCAAAGATTAGTTGGCCATACATTTGTGGGTCCAATTCTGAGCTTTCAATTCTATTCCATTGGTCTATGCATCTGTTTTTATGCCAATACCATACTGTCTTGATGATGACAGTGTTGTAGTAGAGGCTAAAGTCTGGGATGGTGGTGCCTCCCATTTGGGTTTTCTTCTTCAATATTACTTAGGCTATTTGGGGTCTTTTGTGGTTCCATACAAATTTTTGGATAGTTTGTTCTAGTTTTGAGACATATGCTGGTGCAATTTTGATTGCGATTGCATTGAATGTGTAGATTGCTTTGGGTAGTAATGACATTTTAACAATATTTATTCCTCCGATCCATGAGAAGGAACTTACTCAGACATCATAAAAGCCGTTTATGAGAAGCCCTCAGCTAACATCATCCTCAACGGGGAAAAACTGAGAGCTTTCCCCCTGAGATCAGGAACACGACAGGGATGACCACTCTCACCGCTGCTGTTTCACATACTGCTGGAAGTCCTAGCATCAGCCATCAGACAACAAAAGGAAATTAAAAAGCATCAGAATTGGCCAAGAAGTCAAACTTTCACTTTTCGCTGATGACATGATACACTACATAGAAAACCCGACAGACTCCACCAGAAGCCTACTAGAACTGATCCATGAATTCAGCAAAGTTGCAGGGTACAAAATTAATGTACAGAACTCGGTTGCATTTTGATAGACCAATAATGAAGGAGCAGAAAGAGAAATCAAGAAACTGATCCCATTCACAATTGCACAAAAACAAAACAAAACAAAACAAAATAGACAATACCTAGGAATAAACCTAACCAAAGATATAAGAGATCTGTACGATGAAAACTATAGAAAACTTATGAAGGAAATTGAAGAAGACACAAAGAATTGAAAGAGAAGTACTATTTGTAACAACATGGATGGAGCTAGAGTGTATAATGCTAAGCAAAATAAATCGGTCAGAGAAAGACAAATACTATAAGATTTAACTCATGTGGAAGTTAACAAACAAAACAGATGAACAAAGGGGGAAAAAGAGAGGGGCAAACCCAGAAACAGACCCTTTTTAAAAATGTTTATTCATTTATTTTTGAAAGAGCGAGAGAGCGAGAGAGCGAGAGAGAAAGCGACCGCACAAGCAGGGGAGGGGCAGAAAGAGAGACACAAACACAGAATCTACAGCAGGTTCCAAGCTCTGAGCTGTCAGTGCAGAACCCGGGGCAGGGCTCAAACTCACAAACTGTGAGATCATGACCTGAGCTGAAGTCAATCCTTAACCGACTGAGCCATCCAGGCGCCACAAAACAAACTTTTAACTATAGAGAACAATCTGATACCAGAAGGGAGGTGAGTGGGAGGATGTGTTAAATAGGTGCCAGGGATTAACGAGTGCACTTGCTATGATATGCATGGGGTGATAGGTGGAATTGTTGAATCACTATATTGTACACCTGAAATTAATACTGTACCCGAACTAACTGAAATTTAAATAAAAAATTTTTTAATGAAATAAAAGAATAGTAATAAACCAACACCATAGAAATACAAGGATTATAAGAAACTACTATGAAAAATTATATGCCAACAAATTGGACAACCTAGAGGAAATGAAAAAAAATTTCTTGAAACATACAGTCTTCCAAAGCTGAATTAGAAGAAATAGAAAATCTGAATAGATTGCTTGTTAATAATGAAATTGTAATAAAAAAACGAACTCCCAATAAACAAAATTCCAGGACCAGATGGCTTCGCACATCTGAATTCTACCTAACATTTATAAAAGAGTTAATACTTATCCTTCTGAAACTATTCCAAAAAATAAAAAGGAAGGAACACTCAAAATCCATCCTACAAGGCCAGCATTACCCTCTTACCCAAACAAGACAAAGACACTACACATGAACACACAGAAAAACCACTACAAGTCAATATTCCTCATGAACATAGATGCAAAACTCCTCAACAAATATTAGCAAACTGAATTCAACAACACATGAAAAACATCCTTCACCAGGATCAAGTGATATTTATTCCAGGGATGTTTGAATATCTACAAATCACTCAGCATGAAAAACCACAGTAACTAAATGAACAGTAAAAACCATATGATCATTTCAGTAGATGCAGAAAAAGCATCTAACAAAATTCAACATTGATTCATAATGAACTCTCAAAAAAGTGAATTTAGAGAGAACGTACTTCAACATAATTAAGACCATATATAAAAACCCACAGCTAACATCATACTCAATGGTAAAATACTGAAAACCTTTCCTCTAAGTTCAGGAACAAGAAAAAGATGCCCACTCATGCGACTTTTATTCAATATAGTACTGAAAGCCTTAGCCACAGTAAACAGAGAAAGAAAAGAAATAAAAGGCATCCAAATCAGAAAGGAAGAAGTAAAACTGTCATTATTTGCAGATTACATTATACCATAGATAGAAAACCCAAAAGACTCCACCAAAAAAACCTATTAGTACCAAAAACCGAATTCAGCAAAGTTGCAGGATACAAAATAAATATACAAAAATCACGTGCATTTCTACACACTGATAATGAAGTAACAGAAAGAGAAATTAACACAACAACCCCATTTACAATTGCACCAAAGAGAATAAAATACCTAGGAATAAATTTAGCCAAGTAAGTGAAAGACCTGCATGCTGAAAACTCTAAGACATTGATGAAAGAAATTAAAGGTGACATAAATTGACATAAATGGAAAGATGTGTCATGCATGTGGTTGGAAAAATTAATATTGTTCAAATGTCCATACTATCCAAAGCAATCTACAGGTTCAATGTAATCCCGATCAAAATACCAATAGTATTTTTCACAGAACTAAAACAAATACTCCTAACATTTGTATGTAACCACAAAAGATCCTGAATAGCCAAAGCAATTTTGAGAAGAACAAAGCTGGAGATGTCACAATCCAAGATTTCAAAAGATATTACAGGGGCACCTGGGTGGCTCAGTCGGTTAAGTGTCCAACTTCAGCTCAGGTCATAGCCTCATGCTTTGTGAGTTCGATCCCCTCATCGGGCTCTGGGCTGACAGCTCAGAGCCTGAAGCCTGTTTCAGATTTTGCGTCTCCTTCTCTCTCTCTGCCCCTCCCCCGTTCATGCTCTCTCTCTCTCTCTCTCTCTCTCTCTCAGAAAAAAAAACATTTAAAAAGTTTTTTAAACAGATATTACAAATCTGTAGTAATCAAAACGGTATGTTACTGGAAGAAAAATGAACACATAGATCAAAGGAACAGGATAGAGAGCCCAGAAATAAACCCACACTTATATAGTCAATTAATCTATGACATAGGTGAAAAGATAGTTTATCCAGTAAATGGTGGTGGGAAAACTGACAGCTGCATGTAAAGGAATGAAACTGGACCTCTTTCTTACACCATATACAAAAATAAACTCAAAATGGATTAAAGAACTAAATATAAGACCTGAAAGCACAAAACTCCTAGAAGAAACATATTGGCATTGATCTGCTGGACAAAGGCCTTAGCAACATTTTTCTGGATATGTCTCCAGAGACAGGGAAACAAAAGCAAAAATAAACTATATCAAACTAAAAAGCTTCTGCACAGAGAAGGAAACTATCAACAAAAATGAAAAGGCAACCAACTGAATGGGAGGCAAGTGATATAGCCAATAAGGGATTAATATCCAAAATATATAAAGAACTTGTAAAACTCAACACTCATAAAACAATCTAATTAAAAAATGGACAGAAGACATGAATAGACATTTTTCCAAAGAAGACATCCAGATGACCAACAGACACATGAAAAGATGCTCAACATCCCTGTCAGAAGGGCTAGTATCAAAAAGACAGGAAATGTTGTACACCTGAAACTAATATAACATTGCATAACAACTATACTCAAACGGGGGGTGGGGTGGGGAGAGGAAAGGACAAGAAATAACAAGGTTAGCCAGGATGTAGGGAAAAGGGAACCCTTGTGCACAGTTGGTGGGAATATCAATTGGTGCAGCCACTATGGAAAACAGTATGATGGTTCCTCCAAGAGCTAAAAGTAAAAATATTATTTGACCAGGTATTTCCATTACTGGGTATTTACCCAAAGAAAACAAAAACTTTAATTAAAAAAGATACATGCACCTTTACCTTTATTGCAGCATTATTTACAATAGCCCAAGTATGGAAGCAACGTTGGTGTCCATTGATAGAAGAATGGATAAAGATGCGGTAGATATATACAATGGAATATTACTCAGCCCTGAACAAGAGTGAAGTCTTGCCATTTGTGACAAAATGGATGGACCTAGAGTATATTATGTTAAGTGAAATAAGTCAGACAGAGTAAGACAAATACCATATTATTTCACTTATATACAGATTAAAAAAAGAAATTAACAAACACAGAGCACAAATTGGTGGTTTGCCAGGAAGGTGGGGGATGGGGAATAGGTGAAACAGGTGAAGGAGATTAAGTACAAATTTCCAGTTATAAAATAAATACATTACAGGGATGAGAAACAGCATAAGGAATATAATCAATAATATAGTCAATAATAATAGTCAATAATTTTGTATAGTGACAGATGATAACTACACCTATTGTGGTGAGCATTGTGTAATGCATAGAATTATTGAGTCACTATGTTGTACACCTGACACTACTATAACATTGTATGTCAACTATACATATTATTAAGGGGTTGGGTCAAATAATGTTAAGCCAATTTCTTTACTACAGGATTTTTTTTCAGAGCTTTTAACATGATAATACTACTGTGAATTTCTAAGATGAAGGGGTTCTACATTCAATATCTATCAAACTTGTTGACCAAGAAGTGCTTTTCTCTTCTTTTTTCCTCAGGTACATCTCAGGAACTTATGCCATGACACATTTTTAGGAGACACTGCTCTAGTAAAGAAAATCTAATATCTTGATCTCATTTGATCAGAGGGCAGGAGTTAGCTTATATTTCCTGCTTTCCTAGGTATCTTGCTCTCCAGCATGGGCAGATACAGATCAAGAAAAGTACTTTTTTTTTTTTTTGCAGTAAATCCCGTTACTTTTCACATCAGAAGATGTTTCCTCAGTCTCCTAATAAAAGTTAAAATACTTTCCCTGCAAACCTTATCTTTTTGAGGTAGATTGTATCAGTTAAGACCGCATTTGACTGCATGTAACAGAAAGCCTTTTGTGGTGGTTCAACAAAATAGGTGTTTTTTTTTTTTTAACAACAATAACATAAAAAGTCCGAGGTAGGCAGCCCAAGGGTGGGTCCAGTTGCTCAAGATAATGCTTACAGCTTTCTGCTTCACAATCTTTGCAGTGTGTGTTTTATGCCTTCATGGTTGTAAAATGGCTGCCCAGTTTCTAAGCACTTTGTGTTCTATGAAGGAAGGAAGGAAGGGATAAAAGCATAAGGCAAAGCCTAAAGGATCTAATAAACTAAATTGTTTTTCTTTATTAGGAAAACAATAGCCCTTCTAGACTCCACCCCCCTTAGAGTTCTGCTTAAATCACATTGGCTGGAGCTAGCTCACATGGCCACTCTGAGCTGTCTGTGTATTTAGGAAGTTGGGTTTATTGGTGCCTCAAACAAAATTGGGGTTCTCTGAGTAAGGAAGATTGGGATAATGGGTATTGGGTAAGATACTGTCAGTCTGGGGGCGCCTGGGTGGCTTAGTCGGTTAAGCGTCCGACTTTCGCTTGGGTCATGATCTCACGGTTCATGGGTTCGAGCCCCGCGTCGGGCTATGTGCTGACTGCCAGCTCAGAGCCTGGAGCCTGTTTCGGTCTGTGACTCCCTCTCTCTCTGACCCTCCCCTGTTCATGCTGTCTGTCTCTCTCCCTCCTAGAAATAAATAAAAACATTAAAAAAAAAAAAGATACTGTCAGTCTGTTACATATTTTTTGGCTTACTTCTGATTTAAAAGCTTGTTTTCTCTTAGTAAAATTTTAAATGTTTTTATTTATTTCGAAAGGGATAGCACATGAGCAGGGTAGAGGCAGAGAGAGAGAGTGAGAGAGAATCTCAAGCCTGTGCTGCCAGGACAGAACCTGACTTGGGGTTTGATTTCAGGAAATGTGAGGTCATGACCTGAGCTGAAATCAAGAGTCAGGTGCTCAACCAACTGAGCCACTCAGGTGCTCTCCACTAGTAAATTTTTGTAACACACTAAACTCCTTTCTGCAAGAGTTCAGTTACAAAACTGATGGACAGTTGAACTCTATCCATATGCTGGCTATTGTTGATAATGTTGCTATAAATATCTGGGTGCATGTATCCCTTCATATCTGTAATTTGTATCCTTTGGGTAAATACCTAGTAGTGCAATTGTTGGATCATAGAGTAGCTCTATTTTTAACTTTTCTTGAGGAACCTCCATCCTGTTTTCCAGGTAGCTGTACAAGTTAGCATTCCCACTAACAATGTATGAGGGTTATCTTTTCTCCACGTCCTCGCCAACATATGTTGTTTCCTGTGTTGTTAGTTTTAGCCATTCTGACCTGTGTGAGTGATATCTCATTGTAGTTTTGATTTGCATTTCCCTGATGACGATTGATTTTGAACATCTTTTCGTATGTCTGTTAGCCATCTGTAAAAACCCATTTTTTTATTAGTGTAAAAGCACTGCATTTGGATCAGAAGATATGGACAAGCAAAAAGATCCCCATGGGATAGGCAAAGTTTTCTTAGGATTGAGAAAACAACAACCATACAAAAATTTGATAAGTTAGACTTCATCAAAAAATTGTTTTAATTGCTAGAGACAGATCTCTAATACAGAAGAATTCCAAATAATTTAGTTAGGTACTCCACCCTCAAGGAAAGGAAGCATATCTCTCTACTCCTTAAGTGTGGGTTGTGTGTGATTGGTCTTCTTCCCAAAGAGTGTGGAATGGAAAGGGAGAACAAAGAGTAACTTTACAGTGGTACAGCATAGCAGCTTTATTTATAATTACCCCCAAATGCAAACAGTTCAGGCACCCTTTGACAGAAGAATGGATAAACCGACTGTGATTCATTTAAACTAGGTAGTAATAACAGGGAATGAACCACAGATACATGTAGCAGTATAGATGATTCTCAAAAACATGACGCTGTATGAAAAAATCCAGACACAAAGGATTTATATGGTATGATTCCATTTATATGAAAGTCTAGGACAGGCAAAACTAATATATAGGGAGAAAAGTTGCCTGGGTGGGGCTTAAGGCAGGTATTGATAGGGATGACGCATGAAGGAACGTTTTGGGAGATGGTAATGTTCTATATTTTGACAGAGCTTTAGATTATGTAGATGTATGTGCTTGTCAAAACCCATCAAATGTCATACTTGTAATTTGTGCATTTAACTGTATGTAAACTTAACCTAAAAAAATAAAACTGTAAACAAATATTAACTCTAGTTAATGATATGCATGCTGAAGTATTTATGGGTGAAGTGTACTGCTGTCTGCTACTTTGAAGTGCCTAAAAACAAGATGGATTGATGGATAGACCTGATAAAGAGACTATAGTAAAATATCACTGTATTCATCCGTCGTCTTGTCTGCACCGTTGATGGGGTTAACCATGAGTAAAGCCTGACAAAATTGAGTTCTGTAGTAGAGCCAACAAAAAGCTACTGAAGAATGGAGAAAGGAGTTATTAATTGTGCCTGGTGAAGGCTTCACTGAGAAGATGATATTTGATGTGGGCTTAATAAATGAATATGTATGATCACCTCCTATGAAGTTACAGCGGCATCCAGAGTGAGGAGCAATAGCTTAGAGTATTAGATAATCTCAAAAACATGCAAAGACGGAGAAGAGATAGAGAGAACAAGAGATTGCATTGTGGGTCGAGGCTGAAGGTAAGAAATAAATATATTGGATGAATGATTTTTTAAGGAGCAAATGGCTGATGCTAATAAAAAAGCAAAGGCTTAAACTGGAATCTTTTTTTTTTCTTTTTTTCACTTTTTGAAGGTACAGCCTCATTCCCATGTATGCCCGTGAAATTCTTTTCTGGAAGGGATCTGCTGTAGTTTGCTCTTCCTGGACAACCCAAACAGATGAGAACAAGTCAAGTCCAATTCCTCCTTTTATTCAGTAACCTATTGGTCACTTCTTATGAGGTTTTGACCCATCCAGTTAGCCCTAATGATTTCTACCAAGGCTTCTCCCAATTTGATAGACTCCAAAATGAAATTAGCCACTTTATATCACCAGCAGCCTTCTCTGCGATGTCAAAGGGTTTGAGCTTTATCTTGTAGACCAGCATTTGCAAGACTGTATTTAGAGAAGCCCCAAGTGTTCCATGAGATGGTAGTAAATGTTATTTGAAACAAGTGTCCCATTGTCAGGTAAGTTTGGAGAATGTTAGCTACTCCCTCTTGGATAGTCACAATGTCCATTAGTGTAGTTAAGATTCGGAAAATATTTCAGTAAATACTGAAATTAAACTTTGTTTAATCCAGCATTTCCCACAGTTACTTAAACCACCTAACCATTTTTTTCTGTGCAATATTTATTAACTTTGATGGGAGATTAATGGTACCCAGAACATAATTCAGGATATGTGGGGAGAAGCCCTGTACAAACAAACAAACAAACAAACAAACAAACAAACAAGCAAGGCTTTTAAGCAGAGGACTAACAAGCTAATGTTACACATTAGCAAGAGCACTCTGACACCAGTGTGATGAATGGATTGATTAGAGAGGACTTTAGTAGAAGGAATGGCAATTGTCGAGGAATGTTGGTGAGGGCTTCGACTAGATTGTGACAGTGGAGAAGAGAAGAGGACATGTTGGATTAATATTAAGGTGGTAAAATTAATAAGGCTTGACAATAAAATGTGAGAATAGGAGGGGAAAGACGTTTCACCTGCTATTGGGTATGTTGATGTTAAAAATGTTTGTTAAAGATTGGTAAGTTGGATATATTGGCTTTGAGGGAAATCACTTATGAGTGAAATCTGGGTTAGAAATAGATATTTTAGGGGCGCCTGGGTGGCTTAGTCGGTTAAGCGTCCGACTTTCGCTTAGGTCATGATCTCGCAGTTCGTGGGTTCGAGCCCCGCGTGGGGCTCTGTGCTGACTGCCAGCTCAGGGCCTGGAGCCTATTTCAGAGTCTGTGTCTCCCTCTCTCTCTGACCCTCCCCTGCTCACGCTGTCTCTCTCTCTCCTAGAAATAAATAAAAATGTTTTTTAAAAAAAGAAATAAGATATTTTAGACTGAAACCGTATAAAGTGAGAGAACAGGCTGGGACACCAAAACTGAGTAGTTTAGGGTTAAGGAAAGGAAAAAAGCCTAATCTAAAATTTCCCCCTTTTTTCCACTTTACTGATATATAACTGACATATAACATTGGGTAAGTTTAAGGTGTACAACACGATGATTTGATATACATGTAAATTGCAAAATGATAACAATAAGGTTAGTTAACACATCCATCACCTCACATAATCACAAAAATTTTTTGGTGAGAACATTTTTTTTAAATTTATTTCTAGGAGAGAGAGAGAGAGAGCGTGAGCAGGGGAGGGTCAGAGAGAGAGGGAGTCACAGACCGAAACAGGCTCCAGGCTCTGAGCTGGCTGTCAGCACAGAGCCCGACGCGGGGCTCGAACCCACAAACCGCGAGATCATGACCTAAGCGAAAGTCGGACACTTAACGACTAAACCACCCAGGCGCCCCGGTGAGAACATTTAAGATCTACTTTCTTAACAATTTTCCAGTATATAATACATTATTGTTAATTATAGTCACCATGCTGTACATTAGATTCCCAGAACGTATTCCTCTTATAACTGGAGTTTGTACCCATTGACCAACATCTTCCCATTTCCCCCATTCCCTAGCCTCTGGCAATCACGATTCTATACACTGTTATTTTGAGTTTGGCTTTTTTCCCTACATGTAAGTGAGATCATACAGCTGTTGTCTTTCTCTGTCTGACTTATTTCACCTAGTATAATGTTCTCAGGGTCCATGCACGTTGGTGCAAATGGCAGGATTTCCTTATTTTTCATGATGAATAATATTCTATTATATTCCACATCTTATTTATCCATTCATCTGTCAATGGACACTTAGGGTGTTTCCATGTCTTGGCTATTGTAAATAATGCTGCAAAGAATATGGGGATGCAGATATCTCTTTGAGATAATGATTTCACTTCTTATGGATACCCAGATGTAGGACTGCTGGATCACAAGGTAGCTCTACTTTTAATTTTTTGAGGAATCTCCCTACCATTTTCTATAGCGGCTGTACCAATCTACATTCCCACCAAATAGTGCAAGAGGATTCGCTTTTCTTCAAATTCTTGCCAATACTTATCTTTTGTATTTTTGATAGTAGTCATTCTAACAGGTATGAAGTAATATCTCATTGTGGTTTTGACTTGCATTTCCTTGATGATTAGTGATGTTGAGCATCTTTTTATGTACCTGTTGGCCATTTGGATGTCTTCTTTGGAAAAATGTCTATTTAAATCCATTGCCCACTGTAAAATCAGATTATTTGATTTTTTGCTATTGAGTTGTATGGGTTTATAGATGGTCTTTTATTTACTTTTTTAATGTTTTATTTATTTCTGAGAAAGAGAGAGAGAGAGAGACTGTGTGAGCAGGTGAAGGTTAGAGAGAGAGAGGGAGATACAGAATCTGAAGCAGGCTGCAGGCTCTGAGCTGTCAGCACAGAGCCCGACGTGGGGCTCGAACCCACGAACCATGAGATCATGACCTGAGCCGAAGTGGGACGCTTAACCGACTGAGCCACCCACGCACCCCAAGAAAACTTTTCAACAGAACTTAGTAAGACTTTACAATATAGGTATAAAGTGGATTCCCCCGAGTAGACTCTTAGGATGGTAGCAAATACCTTGGTATTATGGTGTTAGGGGACTATCGTGAGGACAAGGTGACCTATGTGAAATGCCTCTGCCAAATGAAAAGTAATCCTGAGTAAGTTGCTTTTGATCTATCTGAAGAGCATGCTTGTTAACTTAGTGGTGTGGAGATAAGGTAGGCCTTTTTCTTTGGAGATAGCCGATTACTACCCAAAAACCTGTACATGAATGTTTGCAGCAGTATTATCCCTAGTAGCCAAAAAGTGGAAACAACCCAAAACCCAAAACTGGTGAATGTATAAAAACTGCTGTGTATACATGCAGTGAAATATTATTCAGCCCTAAATAGAAAGAAGTAAAGATACATACTACAACATGGGTGAACCTTGGACACATTATGCTAAGAGAAAGAAGCCAGTCCTAAAAACCCACATAGTCTATTATTCTGTTTATATGAAATGTTCAAAAGGCAAATAGAGATGGGAAATCGATTAGTGGTTGCCAGGGGCTGGGAGAGATAAAGGAATGGGGAGTGTCTGCTAATGTGTACTGGCTTTCTTATTTGGGGTGCTGAAAAAATGTTCTAAAATTAGTGGTAATGGGGGGCACCTGGGTGGCTTAGTCGGTTAAGCGTCCGACTTTCGCTTAGGTCATGATCTCGCGGTTCGTGGGTTCAAGCCCTGCGTCGGGCTCTATGCTGACTGCCAGCTCAGAGTGTGGAGCCTTTTTCGGAGTCTGTATCTCCCCTTTCTCTCTGACCCTCCCCTGCTCACGCTGTCTCTTTCTCTCTCTCCTAGAAATAAATAAAAATATTTAAAAAATAAAATAAAATAAAATTAGTGGTAATGGTCGCACAACTCTGTGAATAATTTTACACGTTAAACAGGTTAAATTTATGGTATGCAAAAAAATCCCAATTAAAAAAATCCATTATGACAAAATACCAATAACAACAAGAGAGGTGGGTACTCAGGTTGTTTGGCTATCGTTTCGATCCTTCAGGACCTGGGGGGTTGGGCTCAGGGAGGAAAGCCAGTAGGGGACGAAGCAGGAAGCTTGCATGTGCCTAGCGTGCTCGTGGCTGGACCTGAGGGGCCTCTGGATGCCTCCTTTTGCAGAAAGACTGAGTGAAGCACCTCAGGACAGCAACTACAAGGGCTTTGGGTCAAGGAAGGAATACCTAGTGTCCTCCCCTACTACACATTGCCTTCCCTTATCTCCTTTTAGCCCTGTTGTGGCTAGTAGCAAATGAGTCTCTTCTCCAAGGCACATGCTCTTGGCCATGCAGCCCATTTATTCACAGGAAAAGCAGCTTTTGAGTCTCTGAACAGCCATACTGGGTCTTATGCTGGTCAAACAGTTTGCACAGGGCATCCATATAGAGTGCATGGTATTTTTCCACCATTTCCTGGCTTGGTTTTTCAATTTTGGGCAGGGGCAGAGGCTCCCCAACTGCCAAGAGAGATGGGAAAAGGAAAGGGGCAAGTGTTAGAATCTTCTCTTCCTTTAACCTCCTTCTCCTTCCCTGGGCTTGATCCTCTCACATGCCAATCCAGCTCCCAGATTCTCCCTCTCTGCTGCCCTTTTCTTTGGTGGGGGGTGGGGGGGAGGGCTGAGGTTGAAGTCAAGAAAGAGCTGAGGTGGCCTTGGGGCTGAGAGTAGCACTCACCCACAGTGACGATAGGCAGCGAGTATGGCAGGAGCCCTGTGGAGCCTTGGCGGAAGCCTCGTCCATAGAAGACACAAAAATAGAAACCAAAGATACTGCGGAAGCGCCTCTGGAACTTGTACATCCAGCTGTCCTTATGGAATACCACCTGATCATATACCTCAGTTTCTCCAAAAGTGAAGGTAGGGACCAGATGAGCCCTGAAGGAAAACCTCAATTTATTTCTCAAATACAGGCTAGTGTGAGAACCGCCCAGGAAGAACATTTGTTCCTGGCCAGACTCCCATGTATATAAAATCCCTGTAACATAAAGCATTTCTTCTTGCACTAAACAAGGCTCCCATATTTACTGTCTGTTGTCTTGAAATTTTCAAGGCCAGTGAGAATGCTATCTCTGGGCCAGGATCACAAGGGCAAGATATGCAGATGTAGGGAAGGATGAGGGGTTTGGGCAGAGATCCCCAGAAATCCACATCATGGAAAGAAAAGCTTCCAGGAGGTGTCATGTAGGGAAATACCTGACTCTGTTTCTACTAGTAGGAAGCATAGAGAAGATGATGATGATATTGAACAGATGCATATATATGATATGCCCCTCACCCACAGGGACTATGCATAAGGTATTCTGCCCTTGAGATTAGAGCAGAAGAAGGTTGTTTTCCTCTCAGGCCATCTGAATCCACCCTGACAGTGCCCTAGATACAGAATCAGGCTCCTTAAGTCTTCCTGTGAGAGAAGAGTAAAGAGAGCATAGTCTGTCTTATATCTTTGTGAGTTATGAGTAGCTCTCAGCACTCTAACATATGTTACCTTATTGGTTACTCACAGCAGAAAATGTGCAGGGCACAGTGGGGGGTTATTTTCTTTATCTTACAAATCCAGAAGCCCAGGTTCTGAAGGGGAAAGGTCACCCAAGCAGTCAGTGAGTGGCAGGACCTGGACTAGAACCCATGATTCCTTCCTCCCAGCTCAGAACTCTCTCCCCAAATTATGCTCCAAACTGATGGACAAGGCACTCAGGCAAGGTCCTTAGAGGAGCTACTTCCCTTTTCTCTGAGTCTGCAATAGGACAACTGCAGTGGCCTAGCCTGTGTCCAGCGGGCTGGCCCCTTGATCTGATGGTGCACCCCACAACTCCAGCTTAGGGCACCTAAGTTCTTTACCTCCTCTCTCTATCCCCAATTTAGAGTGGCTGATAATTATCCACCACTTACTGTGTGCCAGACACATGTAGGTGTTTTAGGTGGATAACTTCATTTAAGCCCCACAACAACCCTATGGAGTGGGTAAAATTATTAGTAGCCACATTATGAAAATGAAAACACCAAGACTCAGAATGGTTAAGTAACCTGTCTCAAAGTGCACAGTAAATTTTGGAGCCAGGATTTCAAATCAGGCCCCCTGACTTCAGATTCTATGCACATACTCACCATACTGTGCTGCCCCTTGCACGTGCGATCAAAAAACAGATGTAGGTATCGCTATAGATAGAGATGATATGGACATCAAGCCCCCTGATAATGAATCTGGGTTTTCTGGTTTGGCTCCCCGAGAATTGGTCTAGCGAGGTCAGAAGGAAAGGCTGATGTAAACCTTTCTAAAATTCTATGGGTGTCTCCTCTATGCACTAGTAAGTTCCATGAAGGCAGGACTCATGTATGATTCATTTTGGCATCACTTACCAGGTGATGCTGCTCAGAGAAAGAAACCCACCCTTGCCCTGGGAGGAACACCTACCCATGCTGTAGGGCTGTGCGCACAAATCCCTTGCGCTTCTGGAGGATGAGGGTGGTGGTGTTGGGCACACTTTGCAGGGCCTCTCCCACACCTCCCACTACGATGCCCACGAGGTTGCCAGGGCCATGGCTTAGCAGGTAGTCGATGGCTGGCTGACTCACAGAGCATACACCTAAAGAGAATCAAGGAGCAGAGAGAGGAGCAAAATAAGGAGGGGGAAAATGGCTGAGACAGAATACCCTCTGCTCTACTCCTCATTGTGTGCCCTCTATTCCTATGAATCCTAGGAGGAGAGTCAGTGAGATGGGACAAATGGTGTGGAGAAATGAAGGCTATGGGCAAACCCAACATGTTTCACTTTGAGGCAATATCTCCACTTAGTAGGAGGCACTGGGTCAAAACTTTAGTAGGAAGGTTTCCAGTGGGATAATCAGAAGGACTTTCTGAATCCCAACTATATAATCTTAGGCTTTTCTTTTCCTCTATTGCCAATAAATAGCAAAAGTTATTCTTTACTGACCATATACTCTGTGGCGAGCACTATATTGAATGCTTTACTTGTATTATCTCATTTAGCCATCACACCACATCTGAAGTTGGATTATTATCATCAGCATCATGTTATAGATGAGGAAACGGAGACCAATATGGGTCCGGTAGCTTGCCCAAGACCACACAGTAGGTGGCATAGCCAGGATGCAAACTCAGACAGTTTAGCTCCAGAACATGCTTTTAACTACTATGCTATGATGGGAGTCAGTGAGAGGTGGTTGAGAGGTAGGGAACGGGGCTGAAAAAGGTACATCTCTCAGCAAAGAAATGGGCCAGAAGCTCCAGTAAGTACGGTCAGAAGTACCTTTGGCCATGAGGTACTCCCTGACAAAGGGGATCTTGAAGAACCAGGACAATGTGGCTAAGTGGGGAGTGATGCCTGGGAAGATCCTCGAGAAGCCTGTGGCCTCAGTGCAGAAGTTGCAGAAGGCTCCAAAGGTCAGGAGGCCATGAGGGTGAACCCCCATGAGGTAGTTGTGCTCAGGTGACAGGTCTTTTGTCTTCTGGATCTGCCACCATGGAAAGAAGAGTCAGAGGTGGTGGAATGAGATTACACGAAGAAGCAAGCATGAAGACAGTTCAGGGATCAGGGAGCTCTCTAAAGCAGAGCTTTTCAACAGATAGGCAACGAGTGGGTTTCAGGGGCCATGATATTAGTCTCCTCAGCCCCTGGAAACGAGGTAGGACCCAGGGCAGCTAGAACTGCTGAGCTTCTTGCTTATGGCTGCAGTACTTTCGGCCATTTATCTCAGTGCACTTCATGCATGGTATCGTTTTGTCTGAGTCCTGCTATGTGAAAAAGTCAGCTCTAAAAATTGGGCAATGTTTGTTGTCTACTCCAAAAGATGCTCAGTATAGCAGTACGTTTCTAGAACCTCTTCCTGATATTTTCTCCCCCAACCCCTTCCAGTTTCTGCCTAAGTAACTTCTATTGAGCTTTGAAAACCCTGCTTGAATATCACCAAGTCTGTGAAGCTCTTTCTTGCCCCTCATCTGAATTACTTGTGTACCTCGCACCAAATCATAAATATATACTCGTCTGTCCTCGTTAGATGTGGGCACCTTGATGACAGATTGCATCCTACTCACTTCTCTGTACCCTAGACATGTGGCACAAGGTAGGCTTTCAATCAATATTTGTTAAACTGAACTGTTTTTGCATTTCTGCCTGTGTTTTCTCATAGGTCATGCCAAGGGTGTCCAAAGTATGCTAGCAGAGTAGCGAGTATCCAGTAGCTATAGCTATTGAGTCCTGAAGAATGTCTAGTCTGCGTGGAAACTTCTCTGGTATGCTCATTTTCCTTATGGCCAACCCTAATTATTTGGCATGAATGCCTAGTATTTTGGGAACTGTGGGAGATGCTGCAGAAGAGACACTTACCATAATGGGGAAATAGTCCCTGATATGGGTCCAGGCGCACCATTTCCTTACCCAGGCTGAACGCCTGCCACCTGAGACAGAAATATCAGTAGGGGATGGTGTCTGTCTTGCCAACCCCATCCCTCCCGCTCACCCAAGGCTTTCCTAACAGTGCGGAGAGACCATGGCTCTGCTAGACAGGTGGAAAAGGAAGAGACCCCAAGATGGTCCTGACTGGCCCAGTTCCTGTGGCTCTGAGAACTTGGATAAGAGGCCTGTGGCATGGTGAGTGGGACTCCCTGGTAACAGGTTAAGGTGGAACATTCTTAGGCGCTGTGCTCTCTAGGTCCATGAGTCTTACCTTTCTCTGGGGTCTTCCAGTCCAGGAAAAACCAGGCAAAGTAAAGCACTGGTAGTGGCCACAAGCACGTAAACAGCAGGTAAATGGAAAATGGCTGCAAGATCCAAACTGATGAGGGAGCAGGTCAGACCAAATTTGTGCTGCCAGCAGAACTTGGCCACATACATCCCCATTAAGAACCCTCCAAACTACCCAAGCCCCTGGTCCTGGCCTTCTGCACAGTCCAACTCCTGGACATCCAGCATCCCTGTCCACTTGCTCCCTTGCCCACTTACCATTCCTCTACTCCTGCTCCGTGCCTGCCACCAGCTCTCCCCTGCCTCCTGCTCCCATTTCATCCACCACTGTTTCCTTCTGATCTCTTATCTCCTTTGTATCCATTATTCCTGAAGCCTTACGAAACCGTCATCCTTTCTTGCCTATATACTATGCATGTCGCGCCACACCCTGCCCACTCAGCGTCTGCATCCTTATACTGTTTCCCATTCACTATTCTTGCCTTCTTGCCCACTCATCATTCCTTCAATATCACCATCTCCCCACATGCTACCATCCCCACTCCCAAGACTGGAAAATTCTATGGTTTAAACACAGGCTACACTTCTCCGAGTCTGTAATTCTAATTCTTTCTCTGTTCCACTCTCCATGCTTCCTTACGATCATGGACACATCATATGCCTATTCCCTGGGCCTTATTTCCCCTCTCCAGATAGTGAGGGTTCAGAAGTGGTTAAAATTAGCTGGTTCTACTCATATCCATCATGACCCTGCTCTACCCCTCTGCCTGTTCTGTCTCCTGTGGCTCTATGTCTTCCTTCTCCCGGGCACTCGTGGAACTTGAGACCCCTTGGCTTTACTCTGTGGTACCATCATCTGAGATGATCACAGGTTAGAGACGAGACTTCCTAATGAGCATGAAACTCGCCCCAGACCTGGCCCTGGCCTCTCATTTTGCCTTCTTGCCGTGAAGTCTTGGATCAGTACTCACACATGGCAAGGTAGCTCAAGGGCCACTGCAGAAGCATCAGACTCTGGAGGTACTTAGGCTGCTTGAAATAAGGCATGACTCTCAGGAGCCTGAGGAAGACAAAGATCCCAGAACCCTCTTCCGGCCAATGGTGCCACCAGCCTCTGGAAGCTCACTCGACAGTGAATGCCTATGACCAGAAGGATTTCTACCTGCCTTCTCCCTTTCTTGTCCTGCCCCACACCTACGACCCACTGCAGGGGGCAGGCTTTGGAGGATCAGGGACTGCCCTATCAGGTCTGAGTCCTGGGCCCTGGCCACTTGCCCTTTGACTCATTCTTGAGATTATTAAAACATCAGGATTAAGAAAGGTAAGAAGGACTGTCATCTAGTCTGAATGACTCACAGATGAGGGAAATACCTTTCACAGGCAACTCTGAGATTGCAGAGGTTGTGGTCTCAAAGAGATGGCTGGTGGGAATGGAGCTCTGGGGGTTTGTGGGGTAGGGAACACCTGGGATTAGGTTCTTGTTGAGACAGACTATTGCTCTGAGGCAGCCTGGCTGGGGACGTCCCCCTCTTTTAACTTTCTGCTACAAAAATCTCTGAAGATACACAAAACTGGAGAATGCAACAAACTGTTATCTTTGTGTTCATGTTTTTTGTTCATCTTTAAGAACTATGAATATTTTGCCATACTTCTTTCATTTATTGCCCCATTCTCTAGTTTTCCTTGGGGTATCTTAAAGAAATTCTAAGATACCATGTCATTTCGCCCCTAAATACTTCACTATGCATATAAAATATGAATGTTTTCTCCCAGAGAGATGCCAGTATCGCCATTAACAAATTTCATAATTCTTGAATAATACCTAATATCTGGTCCACATTCAAATGCCTTTTTACGGTTGTTTAATTTGAATCAGGATCCAAACAAGGTTTACTGCTTATATTTGAATGTTATGTCGCGTAAGTCTCTCTCTCTTTAGTTTTTCATTGTAAAATAAAACTGAGATACAGAAAACTACTTTAAAAAATATATGGTTTAATAAATAATTATAAGATAAATATCTTGTACCCACTACTACATCAAATCAAAAGTGCCCCATTTCAATCACAACACTCTTCCTCCTCCCAAAATAACCATTATTCTGACACTTAGCCTGATCTTTTCTTTGCATTTCTACGGTTTTATTACCCAAACATACTTCCTTAAAGATTATGGTTTCATCTTGCCTATTAACAATTGATATGTTCTGGGGCGCCTGGGCGGCTCAGTTGGTTAAGCGTCCAACTTTGGCTCAGGTCATGATCTCGTGGTTTGTGGGTTCAAGCCCCGCATCGGGCTCTGTGCTGACTGCCGGCTCAGAGCCTGGAGCCTGTTTCAGATTCTGTATCTCCCTCTCTCTCTGACCCTCCCCTGCTCAGATTCTCTCTCTCTCTCTCTCTCTCTCTCTCAGAAATAAATAAAAAACATTTAAAAAATTGATATGTTCCTTAAATGTTTCTTTTTTAAAACTTATTATTTTGGAAAGTTTTAGATTTATGGAAGAGTTGCAAAGATAGTATGGAGAGTCCCCCATACTCTCCACCCAGCTTCTTCTTATGTTAATATCTTATGTAACCATGGTATAGATCTCACAGCTAAGAAATCAATACTGGTACATTGCTATTAACTCCAGACTTTATTAGAATTGCACTAAATTTCTTCTACTCATGTCCATTTTCTGTTCCAGGATTCCAGGTCTTTCCTTTTATTACCTTGGTATTTTTGAAGAGTTTAAGTCTGTTTTCATATACAGTTTCCTCTTCCATCCCTTTCTTTTCCTGACATTATTTATCTCTTGAAAAACTTACATATGACCAAGAGAATTTCCCACAGCCTGGACTTTGTTTACTGTATGCTCATGGTGTTCCTCTGTATTCCTTCACATTGACATCTGGATTCAAGGACTCGATTGGACTCTGGTTTGAGCCCTTTGGCAAGATCTAAATTTGCTTTTAATACAGAACAATACTCCTTCCTACCCTCTTTCTCCCCCCATGCCATTGGCCTGTTGAAGACTTCTTTCTTAGAGTCAGCTAGTCTTCCAAGCCTCAGCACCAGCTCCCCTAAGTAGGGGTGATGGTGTGGAGCTTTGTCCCTAGGTGAGTCCCAAATACAGGCTAAAATGGGAAGGGAGGAAGCAAAGCTTTCATTCCTCTCTCTAACTTCTGTCTCTTACCTTTTTGTAACTTCATGCACAATGAAGCAAACTGAGTTGTAGATTTGTTTTTATTTTTGTTTGTTTTTCACACCTGATGGCTCTTTGCTTCTAAAGGGGTAAGGACTATGTCTAATTTGTAATCGTCTCTGGTCCTAAGGCCGTTAGTATCAGTGAGTATCTTATTTGGAGACCTGGTGATCAGGACAGTTTCTTATGAATAATGAAATCACAAGAGTCCTGTGAAGTAGTATAACCTGGAAACTTGAGTGGGGGCCAAGAAGCTGTGCAGAAATAGAAGACAAAGGACACATTACGAAAAGGGAGACGAAGAATGAAAGGAAAGGCAGCTGCTGACCTTTGAGATGGTTTGGCAAAAGACGTGGAGGGCCCACCCCACTCCAGGTCTTCCAGCTAATTGGATAACAGCCTGGCCCTTGAGCAAAAGTTAACACTCAGGTATTGCAGCATCTCACCCTACATAAGTGTTGACATCCTTAAGATTGAGGGTAGGGACTAGTCTCTGGCAATATAGGGGAGATTAGCATTCTGTCTTTCCATAATAGAATTTTCTGAGCCTACATCAACTTCCTCTCCATATTCTCTCATCTTTCTAAATTGTCTTCTTCTGGATTAACTTTTAACAATTTGTGCATTTCCTCTCTATTTTCTCTCATCGCTTCTGAAAAAAGGAGGTAAGCTGTTGAGAAGATACTCAGGCTACAGAGCTGATCCATACATAAATTTTTCCTTTTAGCAACAAATCCCATCCCTTGCTTTAATGTTTAAAATTTATGGACTTCCACACGATAATAGTTGTACTTTTTATATTCATTGATTGAGAGATACATAATAAACTCAAGTGCTATGGGTATGATGTCGTGATGTATACATCATGATAGTATACAACATGACATTTGAAAAACTATTTGCAAACATATTTATTCATTCTATTTTTATAAATGCTTACTTTCATTTATTTTTGAGAGAGAGAAAGAGAGAGAGGCAGAGAGAGGGAGACAGATAATCCCTAGCAGGCTCATCAGTGCAGAGCCTGATGTGGAGCTTGAACTCATGAACTGTGAGATCATGGACTGAGCTGAAAATCAGAGTCGGACACTTAACTGACTGAGCCAACCAGGTGTCCCTTATTTATTCATTCTAGACAATGCTCACATCATGTGGGAATTTGCAGAACCGTTGTGATAATTAAGCTACTCCTCCCACTCCCCATAAGTTTGCCACTTACAGGTTGGAAACAGTGGCTGTTCACTTTTTTCAAATTAGAAATGTATTGTTTTTCTTGATTATAAAGATAATCCGTGTAAATCACAAATATTTCAGACTATTCAGGAAAGCATAAAGGGAACAAAAGTCACTCACAACCCCATCACCCAGAAATAACCAGTTAATGTTAACATCCTGGTATTTTCATTTCTTGATTTTTTTTCTGTACAAATATAAACATAGTGTCACTGTGAAATTTGGGCTCTTGAGACCAACACATCTCAGTCTGTATCTCAGCTCTGTCACTCAAGCGGACTATGGTAAATTACTTAACCTTTTCCTGCCTAGTTTCCTTATCTGTAAAAACATAAGTATAATACCTACTACCTACACCATAGAGTTGTCATGAGGATAAAATAATTAATGTAAAGCACTTTGCTCAGTGCCTTGCTCATCTATATGCTTATATTTAAAGTTCAGTAAGTGTTAGTTATTATGTATAATTTATTATCCAAACTGGAGTCATATTCTATGTAGTGTGTTGTAACTTGCTTCTTCACCCAGCAGTATATTGTGGACAGTTTTCATGTCAATTTTCTTCTCTAACATCATACATAGCATTTCATTGTATGGATATGGAACAATTCATTCAACTAATCTATTATAGAGGAATCACAAGTTTTCAGACATGCCTTTTCCATTATCTGGTCAGACTTCTAGGTCCTCTAATAATGAAAGGTCACTGATCAGTCACCCTCATGTATCTGCAGCTTTTTCAGTGGCACTGCTCAGTTTCGTTTCTTCCAATAGTTTTTAGGATTTGCTAGTACAGAAAGTGGGATGATTTCTTGAGCCTCTGTCAACCTGGGAGGTGTCCAGGTAGCCTGGTCAGCAGAATCAGCCTCTTTTCTCCAAGGAGATGACTGGGTCTGAAGAGAAGGTTGACCCTCTTCTCCAAACAGGGTTTCATGAAGGCCCCTCCCAAATCCTACTTGACCCAGTGGGTCTGCCTCTTAGATTCACCTCCACTCAAGCTCAGAGTATGTTTAAATGTAAGCCAAGTATAGGGCTGTGATAATGTGTGGGAAAATGGAACTTGTAAGCTGGGGATCACTGAAATCAGCCTGTACCCAGGGAAAATGAAGATAAGAAATGTGTTTTACCAATACGTTGGTTTCTATGCTTTCATATTGTTTTCTTTTATTTTTGAGAAAATAATTAATCTAGTCTCACCTGAACTAAGGGTGAGAGTGACCGCAGTTTCCTAGGCCAGGGACATTCTTGGTATGTTGGGTAGTCCTGGCCACTCTGAATTATACCAAAGAAAATGGAGTGATGGCCAAAAGAAATTAGGAAACTTGGGGGGCGCCTGGGTGGCTTAGTCGGTTAAGCGTCCGACTTTTGCTTAGGTCATGATCTCGCAGTTCGTGGGTTCGAGCCCCGCTTCGGGCTCTGTGCTGACTGCCAGCTCAGAGCCTGGAGCCAATTTCAGAGTCTGTATCTCCCTCTTTCTCTGACCCTCCCCTGCTCACGCTCTCTCTCTCTCTCTCTCCTAGAAATAAATAAAAAATATCAAAAAAAAAAAAGAAATTAGGAAACTTGGGAATGTGAGAACTGGTTGGTAGTAAACATACTGATCCTTTCTTTTCTTTCTCTTTTTTGTTAACATGACCTCACAGAATTACTCATGATCCTTGGCTAGTGACACACCCTTATCATTGTTTTATGGTGTCCCTCTTCTCTATCTATCTGTCTAAATTTATTGATTCATGTTTTTCCAGTAGGGATTTCCCTCTTGGGCACTGCACGAGATGTACTGTCTTGTCCCTGGGTCATAACTCAGCAGCTAATTTGTCTGGTCTTGGCCTTCACTTCCTTTTCAGAGGCCTGAAGATATCTTCTTGATGCCAGAGCTTCAGTGACAGTTTTTTTCTTTCCCTTTTCTTCAGTCCCTGGCCTGGTAAGGATTTATCAGAGCAGCTGATTTATCAGGATTATCGATAATCCTCGAGTGAGTTCTGTAACCATAGGATGTTGACAGCAAATAGGCAAAGCAGGTCATGAAGAAGAATGGACAGGCATCAATATTCCCCCAAGCCAATTCCTTCATATGGAGATCTAGATATCAGAAACAAGTTGAAGTTCTAATATCTGGGACATCAACTACATGTGGAAGTCAAGGCAGGAATAAACCAAAAGGCAAGGCCATTCCAAAAAGTGACATGGCCAGTGGAAACCATTCAATTCTAGTCCCAGGTCAAAGGGGAGTGGAGATCAGAAGAACAAATGATCTTGACCTCTCTGTCCAGGTGATGAGAACAATCAGACAGGGATCTTGACATTTCCCTGCCTTCTTTGGCATCCTGGTCCAGCTTGTCATGCAGTGTCACTAGCCAACCTCAACTTATTCCCCAAGTGACATTGCCTGCCTCTGGCTATCTGCCTATTCCTTCTAATCCTGTTTTGCATTATAAACAATTGGATGAATTCATGGTGTATGGTGTGTGCAGCAATAGCTGATCTGGGGGTGGCTGGGGTCAGGATTTGTTTAGTACAGTGTGATATCTGTGGGAATGAAAACCAGAGTTTGCAAAGAAAAAACTGTTGTATCACAGAACATGGCAAGGGAAATGCTAACTGGGAAGCTGCTTCAGTTTCTCTAGTGTCATTGGACTCTGAGCAACTAAATCCATCAGTCTGAAGAGAAATGGTTTATTGACCACAAACGTTCTGGTGTCTATGCACCCTCAAGGGATTCTTTTTTTTTTTTTTTTTTTACAAATAGTTTATTGTCAAATTAGTTTCCACATAACACCCAGTGCTCATCCCCACAAGTGTCCTCCTCCATGCCCATCCCTCCTCCCCCACATCCATCAGTCCTCAGTTTTGTCAGCATTCAAGAGTCTCTCATGGTTTGCCTCTCTCCCTTTCCCACCATTTCCGCCCCTCTTCTCCCCCTTGGTCCTCTGTTAAGCTCCTCCTAATCCTCCTATACGTGCACACATATGATATTTGTCTTTCTCTGCCTGACTTATTTCGCTCAGCATAACACCCTCCAGGTCCATCCATGTTGCTACACATGGCCAATTTCATTGTTTCTCATTGCCATGTAGTATTCCATGGTATAGATAAACCACATCTTCTTGATCCATTCATCTGTTGATGGACACTTAGGCTCTTTCCATGTTTTAGCTATTGTGGAGAGTGCTGCTATGAACATTGGGGTACATGTGCTCCTACGCATCAGCATTTCTGTATCAAGGGATTCTTTATAACTCACAAGTCCAGGCACAGGTAACAGCCATTTATCTCAGCCATTATATACCAGATACAGTAGTTTACCCCCACTGGCCCCTTGAGGTTGCTGAAAGATCTTTCTTTCCACCCTTTTCACCTTTGGTGCCAGAGAGACTACAGGAGTCATAAAGAATCATAAAATTCTTAATCTTATCTTCTGGAAGAAGCTAGCTGGTGTGGCTTGCCTGTTTCAAGGCCACACCTATATCTTACAATGTATAGTACATTTGCCAAAGTTACTGTAGCTGCTGGATGTGGGTACTGCGGTTACTGTAGCTGATGGCGGGTTTCCCTCTCCACTGCAGTGTAGTGGTGAATTACATCAGCTTGTATTGTCCTGAACCTGTTATGAAAAACAAAACTTCCTGTATGGTTTATTCAGTTTATGCGAATGAGAGAAATGCCTGTCATGTCCTAAACACCATGACCTACTTACATTTAGGAAGCAGGGAGATCTAGGAGGGGCCAAGAACTACAAACTGAACCACAAATTGAAAGCTCCAATATCTCTAGGGAACAGAGGTGCTAGAAATGAGAGAACAGGCTGAGAGTTACAATCGAGAATGGTGGGGATTGTGTTGAACTAGAAAGGGCCTGCTCCTTCGAAAGAACTTCAAGGACGCTTGGGTGGCTCAGTTGGTCAAGCCTGACTTCAGCTCAGGTCATGATCTCGCTGTGCCTGAGTTTGAGCCCTGCATTGGGCTCTGTGCTGACAGTGCAGATTCTTGTTCAGATTCTGTGTCTCCCTCCCTCTCTCTCTGCCCCTCCCCTACTCACGCTCTGTCTCTCTCTCTCTCTCTCTCTCTCAAAAATAAAGAAGCATTAAAAAAAAACTTCAGAATTTGTTTGTCCAGCTTTTTTGGTAAAAAATTTCAAACGTACAAGAAAGTTGAAAGAATAGGATAATACACACCTGTATATCATCTACCTCTTCAACAATTGTCAATACTTTGCATATTTATTTTATCTTTCTATGTTTGAATGTATGTGCATATGTGTGTGTGTGTTTTCTTTTTCTGAACCATTTTAAAATTTAAAAACAGCAATCACTGTACTGTGTAAACAAAACACTACTGAAAACAGATTTGGCCCAAGGGCTACTAATTTGTCACCACAGGGGAAGAACTGGTATGAAGGGCACACATCAAGTGTGCAGTACAGCAGTCCAGACAACATCAAGAAATGTGACACGAAACAAAGGGTGGACCAGCAGAAAGAAGCATGGGATTCCAACTTCATGCTTTTCAGATTTTTCTTTGTATTATTGTGAAATTTATCGCATGTATAAAAGAGGTGAAAGAATAATCATGAGAGCGCATGTGTATATACCACCCAGCTAAAGAAATAGTATTGCTGTCAGTAGCATCGAAGGCCCTTACATGCCTCTCCCTAATAGTCCCCTCATCTCCTCCCCCACCATGAAAAATCATTATACTGGGGCGCCTGGGTGGCTCAGTCAGTTAAGCGTCTGACTTTGGCTCAGGTCATGATCTTGCGGTTCGTGGGTTCAAGCCCCGCGTCGGGCTCTTTGCTTACGGCTAGCTCAGAGCCTGGAGCCTGCTTCAGATTCTGTGTCTCCCTCTCTCTCTGACCCTCCCCTGCTCATGCTGTTTCTCTCTCTCTCTCAGAAATAAATGAAACATTTTTAAAAATTTTTAAAAAAAGAAAAATCATTATACTGATGAGTTTGTCTATTATTCTCTTGCTTTTATTGGTAGTTGTATCATATACATATGTATGTGTCCTTAAACAAAAAAACATTGTTTAGTTTTACATATATATGTATACACATGTGTGTGTATATATGTGTGTGTGTATGAAATATGATATTCTGATGTGGTTTGGTTGTTTTCAGTCAATACTAAGATTTTGAGATTAATCTTTGTTGATATATGTAGCTCTGTTTTCTATATTCTATTGTATGAATATGGATGGATATACCATGATTTACTCATTCATGCTCTTACTGATGGACATTTGGGTTGTTTCCAGCTTGCTTTTGTTATTATAAACCATGCTTCCAGAACATTCTTTAAAAAATGTTTTTTACTGTTTATTTACTTTTTTAAGGAGACAGCCCCAGAGACCAAGAGGAGGAGGATCAGAGAGAGAAGAGGACATAGAATGTGAGACAGGCTCCATGCTCCAGGCTATCAGCACAGAGTCTGATGTGGGACTCAAACCCAGAACTGTGAGATCATGACCTGAGCTGAAGTCGGACACTTAACCAACTAAGCCACTCAGGTGCCTCAACTTCCAGAGCATTTTTATACATGCCTTCTGGTGCTCATGTGCAAAAGTTTCTCTAGGATATATGCCTAGGAGTGGAACTGCTGAATCGTAGGTTCTGTGCGTATTTGGTTTTATTTTAAATGACTTTTCAATTTTTGCCAAGCAGTTTAGTGTTGAATGCTACCTTGTTGTGGTTTTGACTTATATATCCCCAATTACTAAAGAGGTTGAACATCGGTTCATAAATTTATGGGCCATATTCTGTAAAATACCTGCTATGTCTCTTACTCACTTTTCTGATGCTTGTTTTTCTTTCACTGTTTTGTAGGAGCTCTTTGACACAGTCCATATACCAATCCTTTGTCGGCTAGATGGTGTGAATGTTAATATACCAGTCTGTGGTAAGGTATAGAAGACATAGCCTCTGGAGCCAGACTGCCTGGATTCAAATCCCAGCTCCACCTTTCATTAACTGATCTCAGCCAATTAACTTCTCTGTGCCTCAGTTTCCTTAACCTCTTTTAGCTTCATTTTTCTCATCTGTGGAATATCTAACTCATAGAGTTGTTGTGCCAATTACATGAGTTAAATGTAAAATACTTACAATGCACTTGGTCTGTAGTAATTAACATATATAGACATAGATATAGATATAGATATAAGTATAGATAGGTGTAGATCTATAGAATGGTCCTCAAGAGTAGGGACTTTTTGTTTATTTTGATTTGTTCATTGGTTTATCCTAGGGACCATTAACAGTACTTGGCACATAGTAGGTGCTCAATAATATTTGCTGAATGAATAATTTTTCTCTTAGTTTGTAGAATGTCTTTTCACT